>MU704885.1:30776-42742 GCA_026770625.1 Nicotiana glauca
GGGACCGTCCAAAACTCGGGTGCGGATCCGTTTACCAAGAATATTGACCAAATTCAACTATATCAATATTAATATCAAAATTCTTCAAATTTTTCACAGAATTCACATATTTCAACATAAAAATTTCCGGTTACGCGCCCAAACTGCGCATGCAAATTGAGGTAGTATAAAATGAGGTTTTCAAGGCCTCGAAAGCACGGAACAGATGAGGAAAACAGGTGATGACCCTTTGGGTCGTCATAGAGTATTACATTTCCAGGGATATGCGTGACATGGGGTTTAATTGTGATGGTTATGATTTACTCTTTGGGACACGTATAGTTGTCTTACCTATTCCTAATGCCCTTTTTTGCAGCTATGTAGTTTGCTTATCCAAAAAATTAAACAAACTGTGTTAAATTTTCAATAGTCTGTTAAAGTCAACCTGCAATTAGTACAAAATAGTATTTCTCAATTGGAATGTAAAATAGTAAATATTAGTGTTTTAAAAGATTCATATAATTACAAGTATCAAGCTTCACAAATTTCATTAGCAATCAAATCGCGAAGAACCATCCAAACAAGATCAATTTGCTCTTCCACATTTTCCGCATTCATATTGCTATTAGCTCTCAAAGATGTACCAACATCAGGATCAACAGATGGAACATATCTCTCATTCTCAGCTGCTCGGAATGCATCATCCATATTGTATTTCTTTCTAATATAGTTATGAATGGCCATAGTAGCAAGTACGATGTCTCTTTGAGTGTCAATGTGATAGAAAGGCATGTCTCGCAAAATAGACCATCTTGCTTTCCAAACCCCAAATGTGTGCTCTACAATATTTCTACAAGAAGAATGCAAATAGTTAAATTTTTCAATTCGCCCTCTTGGTTCTCGCAATTATTTTGTTGCACCGCGGCGGAATCGTGCTAGGTGATATCTCACATTATCTCCTTTGTATGGAGCCATATATCCCTTCATGTGAGGATATCCTGCATCAACTAGATAATAATTATTCCCAATTGGATGTGGAAAGTTTAGTTCTGGTCTACGAAGGACCTCACCAAATATACGACTATCGTGAGCTGCTCCTTCCAACCCAGCCCATGCAAATATAAAACACGTATTAAAATCTACGACAGCAAGAATATTTTGAGTCGGATAACCTTTACGTCCAATATATGGCATCTCTTGACCTTGCGGTAATATTGCTTTAACATGTGTTCCAACAAGTGCTCCAATACAATCCGACATACATTTACAAGTATAAATTTAACTTAAGTTAGTAATACATATAAAAGTTAAGTTATAAATTTAATAAAAAATAATTATGTAAAAATATTTCTTACTCTAAAAAAGGGAGATATCGACCATTACATGGCTTGTGAGCTCCTGTACCATCATTATAATTTTGATGTGGTCTAATTATATCTCTTGCAAGCTCACAAATCGCCTTTAAAACACTATGAAAGTGTCTATGAATTGTTTCTCCCGAATGTTAAAAGATTTCCTGTATCAATCGATTTCCAGCTCCATGTGCACAAGTCATTAAGAATATATACTTTTTAGTTAAGTCATTCGATAGATCAACAAACACCGACTTCCTCAATCGAAAATTTTCATAACAACGAGTCTCGTTTCCTCTTAATATCTCTTGAATAAATGCATTTCCAGAGCGACTAGATGTACGGCAAAGTTCCTTGCATAGGTATTTTTTGTAATACATCAATATCAATTTACCTGCTATTTGACATAAAGCAGTCCATTCCTTCTCATCTTGCTCCCTCTGTATTTCCTCCAGTTCTTCTTCATCTTCATCGTCTGACGAATAAATTGGATAAGGATCTATTATGTCACTAGAGTTTGAACTCTCCATTTAACTGAAAATAAAAACATAAGTAAATAGGAGTTAAGAACTAAAAGCTTTACTAAATAAAAACATAAGTAAAGCTAGCTAAATTCCCTCTGAATTTGTAAGTTAGCTTTACAAATTCATACGCTAACTAAAAGCTTTACTAAAAGCTTTACAAATTCATAAGCTTTACAACTGAAGCTAGTTAAAAGATTAACATTTAACATAAATGTTACCTGAAGCTTAACAATAGTAAGCTTAACAAACAAAATCTTTAATTTAATAAAAGTTTAGTCATACAATCACAACATCTAAATACATAAAATCATAATAAAGTTTACACATAAAACCATAATAAAGTTTACAATTACAATATTCGAAGACGATATAATAGAAAGACTCAACCACAACGATATATTATCCATTTTTGTTAAGATATAACTGGTAGTTACACTCCAACCAACACTTGCGAGCTTCATCAGTAGGTATCCCCAAAAATATTTGTCGATTATTTTTCTTGCAGAACACATTCATAGTAAAACTGTAAATTTCACTCCCAGCTAGAATATCAGGGATTTGTCCCAACGTGAAAATACACTTCTCGATGGATGTCTCATCAACTACAGGAGATGTAACATTGCTTTTGCTAGTCATAAACTCTATGAAAGAGTGTATATCCTCTTTTATTAATGTTGCAGCTGTTTTTTTATTACTTGACTACTGCTACTAACACCATCAGTTGGTTTTTGTCTTTTTAGTGATGGCTCTGGAAACATAACAGAATTTATATTCTGTAGATCATCACTTTCATCGCTCATTTCATCATTAAGATAAGTGAAGTGTTCTTTGTCACAATCATCAATAACATTTATCCCTTCTTCATCGAAATTAAGTCCAATGCTCGTTGATTGTTCTTGATTTATTGCACGTGCTCTTTCTCCTGTGGCAACAACATCAGCAAACAGTGCATCGTAGTGAAACCATATGAGCGAAAGATCTTTGTTTCTAAATTTCTTATATTTTGCATTCTCCTGTAAAAAGAAAATAAAAACTACTTTAATCAAACTGATAAAATTAATAATGACAAAAAAAATTACACATGATAATGTGAGAGATGTACCTTAATTTTTCGCTCCCACCAATTATCATCTGCCATAATCGTATTTTTCGTGGCATCCCATCCTAACCCCGTCTCCCCTCTCATCAACTGCTTAAAAGGTGTTCATTCTCCTTTCATGTAATCCCAATGATTTTTCATTTTTTTTTATCATAGTCTTTTCCCATCTTCTTACAGAACTCGTCAACAAGACTTTTCCACCCATCTTTATTTAAGTAAGTGTTTGGTCTATTTTCTTTTCTAACCTCTTGCTCACACAACTCAATAAATATAATATGTGTATCATCGTCCCACTTAGCATGGTCCGGCATAACTGAATGTAAATAATCTGAAGAAAGCAGAGCAACCAAGAAGCTAACTCAGATCAACCAGTGCTTTTGTATGTTAACTCAGATCAAGCATTAGGAATATTACATAATGAATAAGTTGGTTTATGTAACTAAGAATGTGTTCTGTACCATCTGGAAGTTTATACAAAGTAAATAAAATCTTTGTACTAAAGTAGTCTTAATGGTATTATTTTCACTTTACAACCATCCTATGCCAACACTCACATGAAGAAACTTAAGTACACAATCACTGAACTACAACCTTGCACTACAACACTCATCATAAACTAAGCTAGAACTCTTACCCTTCTAATGATTCAAGGATAAATATTATTCAAATCATAAGCTATTAAACTTGATAAGAGTGGAAAAGGTACAATATTGTTACAAGTTTCTACTACATCAATACCTATAAGAAACAAACATCTAAATAAAGATTAACGATTGCCTGGTGATATGTGCCCTTTAAAGCTCTGAATATGTCATGCTTGAGAACTATCAAAAGCACAGAGCATCTCTTAATTCTATTTCTGTTTTGGGAAATAGATGTTAGTCATTTGCATATCCTTTTACTTATTTTTTAAATTTTTTGTGGACATACATCAAATTATGGCAAGCTGTATCAGGAACTATGTGTGGTTGGACTTGAGCTGAAGAACCACTCAAGTTTATTTTTCTACATTGTGACAATAGTTTTAGAAGCCAACGGCTAATAGTTGGGAACTTTTCTTGATAATTATAACCACCAATATAAAATTAAAGTTTGTGTAAACGGAAACACATAAAAAGAGAAGTCCCAATTTAGAGTCATAAATATGAGATTGTAAGTTTTGGCGAATAAAACACAACATGGAAACTGTGACTAAAGATTTTGTGGTTACTTGAAACTGAAAGATACTTCAATATTTTGAAGAACACAAGATATCAGAAATTCAATTTAAACAAAAATATACAATAAGGATCGAGAAGAACTTACAACGATAATTGATTTTCCACTGACTTGCTTGAAGAAAAGCGCAGAAAATTTAAAGATGAAGTAGAGATCGATGAGGATGAAAGGAGACCGCAGTCTTCAAAGTTCAAACTGAAGAAAATAGGAGAAACACGATGATTTAGGGTTTCTTTGACGGAGGGTAATTTATAAAAATTTATAAGGGACAGGAGGGTAATTTCACTGGTCAAACCAAAATGGGTTTTAAGCCAAAATAAAAAAGGTTGGGGTAGACCAAATTATTGCTTTTAGCTTTTTTTTAAGCGTTTTTTTGCTTTTTTTAAGCACTTTTTTTTATCCAAACACTCCATCCCATAAAAAAGTGCTTAAAAGTTGGTTTGACCAGCTTTTAAGCCCATCCAAACACCCTCATAGTGCCCGTTTGGATTGTCTTGTTTTAAGGGGGCATTTGTATTTATATCCGCTTTTTGGGTCACGTTTTAGCTTGTGCCCGTTTTGCAAAATAAATTGCAAGCGTACCTAATTTTACGCGTAACTTCAGCATACGGGGCTGAAGTAGCAAAGGCAATCACGCAAAACTTCAGCATTCTAGTAAACGGGACTGAAGTATGCTGAAATTTTTGTTTTGTAACTGGCGAACTTCAGCTCTAGAGCTGAAGTTTTTGTTTTGTAACTGGCGAACTTCAGCTCTAGAGCTGAAGTTTTTATTTTGTAACTGGCGAACTTCAGCTCTAGAGCTGAAGTTTTTATTTTGTAACTGTCGAACTTCAGCCTTCTTAGCTGAAGTTTTTGTTTGTAACCGGCGAACTTCAGTCTTCTTAGAGTTGAACTTCAGCCTACTACATTGTGAATGCTCCATATATCTTTTCAGCTTGTTGAAAGGTTTGTCTCTTATTTATGTCTTTTTCTTTTTCAGTATACTCTTTTGTCAATTATTTATTGCAAATTTAGTAGAGATTACATGTTTTGAATCACTAAATTCTGTAATCTGTTATAACTAGGGGTGTTCATAAAAATCCGAAAAACCGAACCAAACCGAAAACCAAACCAAACCGACCAAAAAAACCGATACTTTTTGGTTTGGTTTTGGTTTTAAATTTTAAAAACCGATTAAATTTGGTTTGGTTTTTGGTTTTATTCAGAAAAAAACCGAACCAAACCAACTATAGGAGTAGCTATTTCAAATTTATTATTACACCTATATATATGTATATTGTTATACAAAGTTTCAAAAAATTTGTGGTCAATATAAATAGTTTACACTTTTAATATAGTTCTTTGCCTTTACATTCTAGTTTGATTGGTAGTTTTCTTTTGTTTAGTGTAAGAATCCATTTCGTATTAAAAATAACATATTTTTAATTGAGTCCTTAAATTATTAATCACTATTTGATTCAATTATCATCAATATATCTTGGTAAATAATAAATTTCTCAAAGGGCAATTGATTTGATAGTGTTACATTGAAAATGTGGTCGCCGGAATATGTATTTGGTAGTGTATGTCTTATATTTAAGAAAAAAACGACAAATAATTAAAAAACCAACATAAACCGAATCGAGAAAAATCGACTTAATTGGTTTGGTTTGGTTCAAATATTTGAAAAACCGACTTACTTGGTTTGGTTTCTTTTTAGAGAAAAATCGATCCAAACCGAACCATGAACACACCTAGTTCTAACATATGAATTCATTAGGTCGTCAAGCCTCTGCTGCTGGAGAGGAGAAGTAAAAAGCTGAAAAGCTTTGAATTTCTTCTAATGGAACTATTGGATTGAGGGCGAATATAACTTTGAGGAGGAGAATGAAGAGGAGAAAGGGGGCTGAAGTTATTTAAAAAGTGGGTACAAGTTAAAATTTTTTTGAAAAATTGGTATAGGTTAAATGGGGGAGACCAAATAGGGCGCCCTATGCAATTTTTATTGTTTTAAGTGACTTTTAAACTAAAGTCATAAGTTAGAAATTCTAATTTTTGACTTTTGGATTATTTTTATTATTTTAGCTTAAAACAAGTGCTTACTTTTTTACTTTATCCAAACACTAATTAAGCTATTTTAGTTTAGTAGCACTTAAAATAAGTCAATTCAAACGGGCTCATATATTAATAGTTAATATTACTTCCTCCGGTCCACAATAAGTGACTGATTTGCTTTTTTATTTTGGTCCAAAATAAGTGTCCATTTATATAATCAAGAAAAAAATTAATTTGTTTTTTCGAAATTACCCTCATGTACGTATACCTTAAAAGTCATTTACTCCTCACATTTGAGGAGAGAAGTAAGTGTTACTATAACTATGGTACAACATTTAATGAAAGATAATTTAGGCACACTAACTATTTTCATCTAGAATTTAATATTTTCTTAATGGATGTGTCAAAAATAAATTGATCACTTATTGTGAACAAGAGGAAGTAGTAAATAGTAAAAGGTCTGTCGTGGGGTTCTAGTGAAATAAAATGGAAGTTCAATCCAGTTAATAATTCAGCTTGTTTGATGAACAAAACGAAATTTGAATGACCCAATTGACTTAACATATACTCTCTCCGGTCCATAATAATTGAAATTTTTTCCTTGGCACGCCCCTTGATAAAATACAAACTCCTAGGAAAATAAATAAATATTTTGACTAAATTACTCTTAATTAAATTTTGCATATTGTTAACTTGACAATTTAAAATATGTAAATAAGGACAAATTTGAAAAGCTATAGTTAATTCATTCTTGATTATGTAAAAATGACGGGGGATTTGCATCTATACCCGTATTTTGAGTCACGTTTCAACTTATACCCGTTTTGCAAAAAAAGAAAAAGAAAAAAAAGTGCACCCACTTTTCGCGTAAACTTCAGGCATACGGGCCTGAATTAGTAAAGTCAATCACATAAGCTTCAGCATTCTAGTAGACGGACCTGAAGTTATTCGTAATTCTTGAACTTAAGCATTATACTAGCTGAAGTTTTATTCTCGATTTGCTGAATTTCAGCATATTTTGGCTGAAGTTTTGTCCTGAATTCATTAATTTTGTCATAAAGTTTTTTCAAAAACTTCAACAGAAGATGCTGAAGTTATTTTGTTCGTTTGTAAAAAGTTCAGCACTAAATAAGCTGAAGTTTTTTTTTATCTTGGATTCATTAATTTTGTCATAAAGCTTTTTTAAAAACTTAAGCAGAAGATACTAAAATTATTTGATTCATTTGTAAAAACTTAGGCACCAAATAAGCTGAAGTTTTTGAAATAACTTTCTAACATACTAGATAAATAATCACCTTATTCATTCATAATGTATTACTACTATAAAATAATCAAATTATCAACCGTATCTAAATCATAAATTTTAGAAAAAATAAACGTAAAAAGCACATAGAAAAGCACATCAACCAAAAAAGCATTTTAAATTTTGAGACTTCTTTGAGCAGTTCATGAAAAATCCACCCCAAGCATTGTGACGTAAGCATATGCACAAATACAAATGATGAAGTGAAGTATCACATTATTAAAAACAAGATGTTCTAAGAGACTAATAAAGAAAGAAGGAAGAAAGGAGCACACAAGTAGCATGAAGAAGGAGATGCCTGGAGCTGTAAAAATTACGGTATAGGTTAAATAATTTTAAAAATATGGGTTTAGGTTAAATAGGGGCGACCAATAGAGCACCCTGTGTAATTTTTACAAAAACGACAATTATTTTGGATCAAAATAAAAAGGTTAAAAGATCACTTATTATAGACCGGAGGGAGTATATGATTTTGTCTTGCATAATTCAGCATTTTGTTTTTTATTAATAGGAAGATAAAATTAAGGAGTATTTCGTGCAACAATACCTAATAATCTTTTGCTTTGTGTCTACTCCGAAATGGTAATAAAAAAGAATGCGAAATTGCTGGATCTAGAAGCTTTTCTGATGAAAGTTCAATTTCACGATAATTATTGATAAAGTATGACGATTCCATCTAATTAAGTACGCTAATAATGTAACTTAGCCGCATGAACTTTAGCCAAATTGACATATTTAGCATTAATTTGGTAAATCTATATATTATTAAAAGGAGAGGATAAATCCCTCTCCTTAAGCCAAGTGACATCATAAAAAAAAAAGGCACATGACATAATTAGTTACTAATTAGTTTGTAGTTAATAATTAGTTAATTTCTATGTATAATCGAAAATATAAATATATAAAAAATAACTACTCATTCGAATTGGGTGGGAATGGTTTCAATTTGGAGTGTTAAAATTATAATTAGTTAATAACAAAGAAATTATTTATTGAAAATTAACAAAGAAATTAACTACCTAAATTAACTACCAAAACACGGGGAGAGGTTGTTTAGGTTAGTTAATTTCTTTATTTTATTTTTAACATTATTTTATTTTTGATTTTTTGAAATAAAAAGTATATCAATTCATTAAAATTCAAACAATATTATTGAGAAAAATATAATAAAATTTAAAATAAAAAATATATTTTTTCAAGAGTAATAAAATGTATATCTTCTATTATATTACAAAAAAACAATAGACAAAAATATTAAACAAGTAATATGCTAATAATCTATCTATATATTATTAAAAGCCAAAGAAAAAGCCACCATATTAATACAAGTGGTGGCCTAGATAAAAGCCGCATGACATAATTAGTTAATAACAAAAAAATTATTTTTTAAAAATTAACAAAGAAATTAACTACTCAAATATCAGTGAGGGTTGGGTATATCGTATTGACAAATAAAATGACAATTAAAATTTATTATAGCAATACGGTCTAATAGTATCAAACAAGAATGAATATAATTTAATTTTTTATTTTTAATATTGACCGCGCATCGCGCGGGTACGACTGCTATTTGAATTATGTGATTTCAATTGATGTTTCACTACACAATGAGTGATTTGCGATGTTTCATGACAAAGGTAGGAACATATTAAAATTAAAAAAACCACGAGATGCACTGCCTGCCAATATATATAGTGGTGTATTAATTTGGGTGCAGCTTTCGCAGAGTATTTTCTAATTACGTCCAAATCCAAGTTAGTAGCACTAATTACTATAGCTAGATTTAGTAAAAGCACATCTTAATTGAATCGTGTGATTTGAATCTTCACGAAAAATGGGAAATCTTTGAAAATTTGCAAAACAACTAGCCAACCATCTATAGTGGTTCATTTTCCTTTCCTTTCCTTTCCTTTCTACTTTCATTAATTAATAAATTATCAGAAAAATAACATTGTATATGCCTCTTAAAATATAGCCGGAAAATATATTTTTTAATATATTCATTTTGTATGTTATATACAAAACAAAAAAAATCTATATACTTTTTCAGCTACCAAATATAAATAGTTTATGTCGCGGGCTAAATGATAATACCCCTTAATTATCCCTCATTAATTTATGAAATTCCTTTTTTTCTTATAGTGTCTTAAAAAATTCTTATCTTATGAGCTAGAAAGTAAGTCGAGTGTTATTATGCCCATGAAATATCAAGTCATTTCGATCGGAATTTTTTTAAATAAAATATGTGTTCTAAGATTCTTTTTTATCCAGAATTAATTTTCTGGAAAACCTAAAAAGATCACACTAAATAATTATACATTAAAAAATTTAGCACGACCAACATTTTTTTTCCGTACAGGAAAGAAAACACATAAACACCTTAACTAACATATGAATTTTAATTCTCAAAATTACGTAGCATGAACAGCAGGTGGAAAGTCAGAGATCAAAAGGGGTTTGACATGTCATTAATATGAAGTGACGTATCCCCAAAAAAGAAAAAAACTAAAAATTTCAAAGAGACTATTGTAGTTAATGAGAATTGAATTAATTACATAACAAATATTTTGAACCCCTTTAACCAATAAGTTATATTTTTGTGTCGTATGGAAATATTCAAAACATAATAAATAAAGAGAAAAAAAATTATATTTTATATACAGTATAATTTTTGCGCCCTACCAGTCGCTATTATAAATGTTAGTAAAACATGTTATATGAATAAAACTCCTCCCAAATATTTCAATTTTGTAGTCGGCGGGGTAAGTAAAGACTTACGCAGATAGTGATAGCTAACGGTGTAAAATGTGCATTCATGTAATTAAGGAAGGCAGCGAAACCAGACAAAGAAGGAAGCACAACATACACATGCACTTAGAGAAACAAGAAAGAGAGGACAAAACTTCATAAAAGGAAAGGCAACCAATTAACCAAGTTGTTCAGCTGCTAGGGTCAAATTATGTGTGGAACGAAGAAGTTAAAAAGGTGGCTATTTTTTGGACTTGAGTTCCAATTTCCAGGGAGTTACTCATTAGTTTTCTACATGTGATAAATACTAAGGTTGAAGATTCATCGACAATTCAAATCTGCTATCTGACTTTCCCCTTTCGCATCGATGGCTGGCAGTAGGGGTGTTTATGGATCGGTTTAGATCGGTTTTTCCCCAAAAAGAAACCAAACCAAGTAAGTCGGTTTTTCAAATATCAGAACCAAACCAAACCAATTAAGTCGGTTTTTCTCGATTCGGTTCATGTCGGTTTTTCGGTTTTTTTCGGTTATTTGTCGGTTTTTTCTTAAATGTAAGACATACACTACCAAATACATATTCCGGCGATCACATTTTCAATGTAACACTATCAAATCAATTGCCCTTTGAGAAATCTATTATTTACCAAGATATATTGATGATAAGTGAATCAAATAGTGATGAATAATTTAAGGACTCAATTAAAAATATGTTACTTTTAACACGAAATGGATTCTTACACTAAACAAAAGAAAACTACCAATCAAACTATAATGTAAAAGTAAAGAACTATATTAAAAAATGCAAACTATTGACATTTACCATAATTTTTTTGAAACTTTGTATAACAATATACATATATATATATATAGGTGTAATAATAAATTTGAAATAGCTACTCCTATAGTCGGTTTAGTTCGATTTTTTTCTGATTAAAACCAAAACCAAACCAAATTTGATCAGTTTTTAAAATTCAAAACCAAAACCAAAACCAAACCAAACCAAAAACTATCGATTTTTTTGGTCGGTTTGGTTTGATTTTCGGTTTAGTTCGATTTTTCGGATTTTTATGAACACCCTTAGCTGGCAGTTCGTTAGATTAGGGGTGTCAAACAGGCGGGTCGAACCAATTTTGAGCTAGGTCAAAATGTGTTGAGTCAATAATTGGGCGGGTCAGAAAAAGTTACTTGGGCTCAGATAGGCATGGCCAAGATGCGCTAAAATTTGAATCATTACCCAACTCGCCCATCACTACAAAAAAACGGGTAAATTGCGGAGGTTTATTTGCGGAGGGTATAAGTAACCTCCGCAATTTGCATAATTTTGCGGCAGAACATTAGCTCCCACAAAATTATACAATTTACGGAGGTCAAAAACATCCGCAACCCTAAAAATAATAGCGGGTCTTTTATTTAACAGTCCCTCCAATTTTTCCCCCTAGAAATTTCCGCCTCATACACTCTTAATTGGCCAAATATGCCAAAAACTCCATTTTTCCCCCAAACAAAATACTCCTTTCCTTCTTCTTCTTCTTAATCGAAGTTCTGTCACCGTGCTAATTAGTCGAAGTCCTCTGCTCAATAGTTTTATACCTCCATTAATCGAAGTTCTCCGCTTCAATCAAAGGTCTATTTCAATCGAAGTTCTCCGCTTCAATCGCCACCACTTTTAGACCTCCCAGGTTTGATTTTTCTCTTTCTTTCCTCATTTT
>MU704889.1:0-12040 GCA_026770625.1 Nicotiana glauca
GGCCTGAAAGCCTCCTCATATATCACTCGAGGCCTGAAAGCCTCCTCACATCACTCCTCATGCCCTCACATATGGTCTTCGGCCTCAATCAGTCCAAAAATAGTCAAAAAAGCCCCTCGGGCATCAGTAAAACAATAATACTGAGCTCAAATGATAGTTCAAATATCAGTTAAAACTCCAAGTTTGAGTAAAATATAGCTGAGTTCATAAAACAGTGTAAATCACANCAAGTATGGCAATGAGCCCAAGTCATAATGATAACAACAAATCATTTACAAATACGCGGTAGAAACCAACAACCGAGATGGACCAAGTCACGATCCCCAACGGTGCTCTACCCCACGCTCAGGTCCAGCGTGCAATTCAACTCAATATAGCACTAAGATGTGCAAATCCGCGGTTTTAAACCCTCAGAATATCATTCACAAGTATTACTCACCTCTAGCCGGCCGATAATCTTGCTCGCCAAGCCTTTCCCTCTCAAATCTACCTCGTCGCGTATAGAATCTGATCAAAACCATAAGGGATACGTCACAATAGGCCAATAAACCATAACCCAATCGAAAAGACTCGAAAAACAACAAAAACCACGAAGGTGGCAAAACCCGAGCCCCGGGTCCACTTTTCAGAAAATTACAAAATTCACATTTCCGGAATCCTCATCTCACCATGAGTCCATACATGTAAAATACACAAGAATCGGAGTCCATTTGTCCCCTTAAATCGTCATTTTAGACTCTCTTAAGCTTCAAGCCATAACCTCCATTTTTACCCTTTGATTCCTCCAATTTTCAGTGTTTAATCCTTGTTCTTATACCATAACAACATTATTTGAGGCTACAAGTTCATACCTGATGGAATCTCCTTCGAAATCTCTCCAAATCGCCCAAAATCGCCTCTTTCCGAAGTCCCAAAATGTTTTCTCACTTCTGAAATTCGAAGACACTGTTTCATTAAACCCTTCTGATATTTTCGCTTCTGCGGTCCCGCTACCGCTTTTGCGGGACCGCTTCTGCGGCCTTTAGACCGCTTCTGCGGTTTCACTTAACCCACTACGACCGCTTCTGCGGTCTTAAACCGCTTTTGCGGTAGCCGCCTCTGCGATCCACTTGACCGCTTCTGCGGTCTCATCAAAATCCCAGGACCGCTTCTGCGGTCACTTACCGCTTCTGCGGTGTCCGCTTTTGCGGAAACTCTTCCGCTTTTGCGGAAATGCCAGCCCCTCACCCAGACCGCTTTTGCGATCGACCAGCCGCATCTGCGGAACCGCTCCTGCGGTCCTTTTTCCGCAGATGCGGAAATACCAGGAGCCTCAAATACAGACCTGTTGCCAAACTTCAAAATTCCCGTTTAACCTTCCGAAATCACCCCGAGGCCCCCGGGACCTCAACAAAAAGCACCAACACATCCAACAACCTTATACAAACTAGTTCCAATCCTCGAAACACGTCAAACAACGCTAAAACCAATAAATTATATCGGATTCAAGCCTAGCTTTCATCAAAACTTCCGAAATGCGCATTCAACCAAAAACCCGACCAAACAATGTCCGAATGACCTGAAAATTTGCAGACATATCCAAAATCACCTAACGAAGCTACTGAAACTCTCGGAATTCTATTCCGAACCTCGGATCAAAATCTCACCTACCAACCGGAATCCGCCAAAATTCAAACTTCGCCAATTCAAGCCTAATTCTACACCGGACTTCCGAATTCAATTCCGATCACACTCCTAAGTCACAAATCACCTCCCGAAGCTAACCAAACTACCAGAATTCACATCCGAGCCCTCTCACCACATAGTCAACTTCCGGTTGACTTTTCTATAACAAGTTTCTTTCTAAGAGGCTATGTGCCTTATTTTCAACCAAAACCAATTCAATTACACCGGATCGACTCTAATACTGATATTGAGACATGAAGAAACACAATAAGGAAGAAACGGGGCGGTAACTCACGTGACGACGGGCGGGTCGTCACATCATGTTATCGCCTTATATTCGTTAAAAGGAAGCAATGTGATAATGAAATAAATAGCTAAGGATTGGCTTGCCTAGCTCTCATTAGTAGGCGCCATCACGACTTCCGAGGGTGAAAAATCCGGATCATGACAAAAAGTAGGTATAAATTAAATGAAAGCGACTAAATAAGGCGTTCCGTGCAATTTTTACTATATTTACCCCAAAAGACAAAATTGATGAAACTTTCAATGTTTCTAAATAATAGCAACGGTTTAGTTTGTGATTTTGGTAACGGGAAGATAAAAAAAAATATAGAAAAAAAGATAAATAGGTTTCTTGATTTGATGTGCCAAGTCGTCTTTTGTATTCTCTCAGTTTTAATATATATATATATATATATATAAGCGTAAACATTTTGTAATATTGAGTGTGTTATATATGAAGTGTGAAATAATTGTATCATTATTACAATTATTTAAGGTTACTTCCATGATCGTAGGCAGATATCTTGATATAATTGATAGTGCACGGTTCATGGAAAGCCACTTTGAGTACAAAATCATTCTTTTGTCTTATCAAGCATTTCTTAATTCCACAATGTTCACTCTTTGTAATTATAAACTAATTCCTTAAATAATTCATAAATGAAAAGAATAGAGAAAATCTGCCGAAGATCATGGAAGTAATCTTCAGATTCTTGTAACATTTATCATTCACAATAGTATAATTATTTCTCGCTTCCTACGCTTCCTAGCACATGGCCACTATTATAATGTTATTAATAATGTTTGACTTAAAAGTTATTAAACACTTTTTAAGCAAATCAATCAAAGAAGATGAAGGGGCAAATCCTAGTTAAAGACAATTCACTCTAGATCCGGGCTGAGTAAGATAAATAGAAAAAAATATAGTCGAGTATACATGTTGACGGCGATTATGACCAGATTTAATAACATAAATGGAGATGTATTAAATAACATTAAGTGGCAATAAAATATAAATAAAGGAAAGGATTCACCCGATCTTGAGCGAGGTGGATCCTCTTTCATTTAATAAAAATAAAGATGAATGATAAAAAAATATACAAATCTTAGGATCCTTTTTGGATCTCATCAAGTTCTGGGATCATAGGTCCTCTTTTTCTCTTTTAAGAGATGTGTTTACATATTTTCTAGAAAGAAGGAGAGAGGGATCGAGAGAGAGCCCCCTTTTTTGGGAAGTCCTCCCTTCTTATTTATAAGGGGGGTATCCATAGAAAATCCCAAAAAGGGGTATAATTTAGAGGGAATATTCGATAGAATATTCCTTTCAAGTATTCCAAAGCAAACTAGCTGTTTGATGACGGTCCAACCTTGGCCTGTCCGACCTCGATTATTGATGACGGTCCGATCTTGGCCTATCCGACCTCGGTTATTGATGACGGTCCGACCTTGGTTGTTGATGACGGTCCGACCTTGGTTGTTGATGACGGTCCGACCTTGGCCTGTCTGACCACGACCTTGGTCATTGATGGTGGTCTGACCTTGGCCTGTCTGACCACGACCTTGGTCATTGATGACGGTACGACCTTGGGCTGTCTGACCACGACCTTATGTCTCCACGTGCCGAATTTCTCTGATCTAATTTTTGACCTATACAGTTAGTCCCTCCTCTTATCGAGGTCGTCTCTTGGTCGAGCTCAGTGAGCGGACTTCATTAATCGTAATTTTGAGAAATTCGGATGGGGAGGTCGACTAGTATAGGTTGCCGCTGAAGATGCCGATAGAGAATATCTTGGAGATGGTGGTGAAGAGAGTGGCGATGGCGACGTTGAGTGAAAAGATAATTGTCTTTTTTGGCCATTGATCCGGGTCGTATGTAATCTGCGACTATTTGCGCAGTGACTTTGCATAAAGAAGAATTTTTTGTTTTTATTCGCTTTGTACTTTTTCCATGTATTTCACCATTAATGGTGGTGGTAAATCTGATCCAGGTTCCATGGATGTATGTTCTTGCAATAGTTCTACAATATCAGTTGGCGGCGTGACTAGATGAATATTTGGTTTTGCTTCCAAGATTCTAGAACATACATCCAGAGCAAAAACATTATGAAAGAAGTATATTTCGGTATTTTGGTATGGTAATAACATCTTGGACTACTAAATACATGAGAATGTCATAAATGACAACAATTCTCTTGACTTTATCTGCTGCAGACAAATTCTTAAAAAGATCTGCCACCAGTCGTCAAGACTCCACAACAGCGTAGAAAGAATGTATTTAAATTGGAAGGGTAAAAGTCGTTGCTATCAGGAGGAATGTTGTCGAGAATAGTGTGACCACTAAAATTATATAGGTGCGTTGGGTCGTGGGCTCAAATTACAGATGAGACCAGAACCTGTCTCACTCTCATTTTCTTGTATTCCCAATATAATTTAGATGCTAGCAGTGATTATTGTTTCATTTTCACGTTGCCCTATTCAATTTGAACGAGGCCTAGTTGTGAATCAAGTTCGAGCTAGGTCAAATGAGAGTCGAACTCGAGTGAAGTCAAATTATTTCCTTTGACAATGCCTTTGGCCGTAGGGGTGTTATTTCGGGCGAAGGCCGAAATATTAACCCGTTGTCGTTTGGTTGATGTCGAACTCTTTTTTTTTTTTTGCGAAGGCCCTTGGCCTTAAAGGATGTTATTTCATACTTGTCGAACTAACAACCCATCTGAGTTCGAGCGAGGTCGAGCTGTCAAACTTTGATGGAGAATGCACTTAGCCTGAGTCCCAGTTCGAGCAAGGTCGAACTGTCAATCTTTGATGGCGAAGGCACTTAGCCTGAAACTCAGTTCGAGCGAGGTCGAACTTGTCAAACTTTGATGGCGAAGGCACTTAGCCTGAGTCCCAATTAAAGCGAGGTCGAACTGTCAAACTTCGATGGCGAAGGCACATCCTGAGTCCCAGTTCGAGCGAGGTCGAACTGTCAATCTTTAATGGCGAAGGCACTTAGCCTGAGTCCCAGTTCGAGCAGGGTCGAACTGTCAATCTTTAATGGCGAAGGCACTTAATCTTAAACTTAGTTCGAGCGAGGTCGAACTTGTCAAACTTTGATGGCGAAGACACTTAGCCTGAGACTCATTTCGAGCAAGGTCGAACTTGTCAAACTTTGATAGCGAAGGCACTTAGCCTGAGTCCCAGTTCGAGCGAGGTCGAACTGTCAATCTTTGATGGCGAAGGCACTTAGCCTTAAACTTAGTTCGAGCGAGGTCGAACTTGTCAAACTTTGATAGCGAAGGCACTTAGCCTGAGTCCCAGTTCGAGCGAGGTCGAACTGTCAATCTTTGATGGCGAAGGCACTTAGCCTTAAACTTAGTTCGAGAGAGGTCGAACTTGTCAAACTTTGATGGCTAAGGCACTTAGCCTGAGACTCAGTTCGAGCGAGGTCGAACTTGTCAAACTTTGATGGCGGAGGCACTTAGCCTGAGTCCTAGTTCGAGCGAGGTCGAACTGTCAATCTTTGATGGCGAAGGCACTTAGCCTTAAACTTAGTTCGAGCGAGGTCGAACTTGTCAAACTTTGATAGCAAAGGCACTTAGCCTTAATCGAGCGAGGTTGAACTTGTCAAATTTTGATGTTCAAGGCACTTAGCCTGAGTCCTAGTTCGAGCGAGGTTGAACTGTCAATCTTTGATGGCCAAGGCACTTAGCCTTAAACTTAGTTCGAGCGAGGTCAAACTTGTCAAACTTTTATGGCAAAGGCACTTAGCCTTAAAGGGTTCTCTGGGGGAGTCCCAATTTGCTTAATTTTGCTTGCATTGGAGAATATGACGTATTTTTTAGGGGAGTCCCAGTTTATATGGTCTCTTGGCGTCTTCGAATTTTTTTTATGATGGCGATCATTCCTTGTTCGTGTATACGCGAGAATGCTCCTGCTTCTATTCCATTTAGAAAATAGTCAGTTAAACCAAATGAAATCGTTCGTTATCTCAATTCGATTGGTCGGCGAGTGGAGAGGAGTGGTCACGTTCACTCCTCTGGTTATGCTTTTAGTGGCCGCTACCAGTCTGGCAAGAAAGGGTTGTTCCGCCGAGTAAAGAGGAATATTTGCGGAAAACACCCCGAATTTTAGATGGAGAAGGCAAGCCCTCGTCAAGTACAATCTCGACATTCATCTTCACGAAGACATCTGAATCGACAAACTTTCCGGCACCATCGTCTCCGCCGATTTTCTCGTCGGGAACGTAGAGGCTCAATTTAATAGCTAATAACAAGGAAACTTCGTTCCTTCGCCTTAGATTTACCTGACATAAAATCAGTAACGATAACACAGTTTTCAAGCAGACAGATAGGTTAAAAGGCGTGAAATCCTTCTCTGGCTAAGCTTGCTAGTTAGGTAGTGGCTTATCATTGGACTTATCCGTTTTCATTGTTTGGATACAAAATATATTGGGCAAAGATACCTTATCTTCATTCCAGAACTAGTTTCATGCATGGGGTAAAAGAGAATGTTGTCCCTATGTGCCTTTTGTGATTTCTCAAGAAGGAAAAGGATTCAGATAGTCAAATCATGTAAAAACTGACTTCATAATATTAGGAGCTTCTTTTTTTTTTTTTTTTTTTTTTTTTTTCTTTTCTGTATCTCGCTGAAGAGCTGGCCTCAGGCTGTTTCGTGGAGGTCTTGAGCCTTTGCTAGATGCTAGTAATTACATATCTGCATTTATCAACAACAAGAAGGAAAAAAGATAGATACCAACAAATAATCAGTAATTGTGGAGCCACATTCACCATTATAAATATTTGTGCTTTAGGCTAACAATTTCACCAACATATATAAGATAAGAACACTCTCAAGTATTTTAGTCTCAAAAGTATGTGACCTATATATTGGCAATCAAGTTCTGAGCAAACCAAAATCTATAAGCAGATCGATGATACCTCTTTGACGTCACTGCCAGATTCGTTGACGGTAGATATAGGTAGAATAACTTTAATGTATTCTAGAGTAGAAAGTGGAACTAGAGTTGGATTTAGATATAGAAGAAACTAGAATTTTAACTAGAAAATCCTCACAGACGGCGTCAAATTGTTTGAATCAAAAGTTATTAAATATTTTTTAAGCAAATCAATCAAAGAAGATGAAGGGGTAAATCCTAGTTAAAGATAATTAACTCTAAATGAGATGAGTAAGATAAATAGAAAAAAACATACTCGAGTATACATGTTGACGGCGATTATGGCCAGATTTAATAGCATAAATGAAGATGCATTAAATAATATTAAGTGGCAATAAAATATAAATAAAGGAAAGGATTCACCCGATCTTGAGCGAGGCGGATCCTCTTTCATTTAATAAAGATAAAGATGAATGATAGACAAATACACAAATCTTAGGATCCTTTTTGGATCTCATCAAGTTCTGGGATCATAGGTCCTCTTTTTCTCTTTTAAGAGATATGTTTACATATTTTCTAGAGAGAAGGAGAGGGAGAGGGATCGAGAGAGAGCCCCCTTTTTTGGGAAGTCCTCCCTTCTTATTTATAAGGGGAGTATACATAAAAAATCCTAAAAAATGATATAATTTAGAGGGAATATTCGGTAGAATATTCCTTTCGAGTATTCCAAAGCAAACTAGTTGTTTGATGACGGTCCGACCTTGGCCTGTCCGACCTCGGTTATTGATGACGGTCCGACCTTGATTGTTGATGACGGTCCGACCTTGGCCTGTCTGACCACGACCTTCGGCATTGATGACGGTAAGACCTTGGCCTGTCTGACCACGACCTTATATCTCCACATACCGAATTTCTATGATCTAATTTTTGACCATACAAATAATATTGTCTGTGCTTCACGATGTTAACTATAAGTAACTTTTAATTATTGAACGGCAAATCTACAATTGATTTTTGCACGGGTAATAAGATATTTTGAGTTAAAATAATGGTTGAATAATTTGAAGACTAGCATAAATGAATTGTCCATGAGATAGGATGTTCCTTGAGAATCATCTTACATTATAATTAGTAAAAAATTTACTACAACGTAAAAACTTCATTCTTCCTATGACATTAAATTCTATTTCTCCAACAATAGGAAAGAGAGATGAAAAGTAAATGAAAAAAACCAAGCATGCAAAGAAAAATAGATATACCTTATATGCTGTGAGTGAACATATAATATAAGATCAACAAAGGATAGCTAGGCACTTCCTGCTGCAAATTATGCATTTTAAGAGGCAGTCTAATGCACGAGACATCCTGTGTTAAATTACGTAATCTATCCTAATGCAAGCATTAATGACTGATTTCACGATCCATTGCTCTCAGCTCTGTTGGCAAATCTTGGCCTCCATTCAGTCCATCCCTTCACAACGCCTTCGCCATTCTCCAAACGAAGCAAATGCTGACACTCAATTTTGCTGGAGTTGGTCAAATTACCAACTGCATTTTGCAATACGGATGTGAGAGATTGTAGCACACTGTCCCTTCTGCACTCTCGTCGATACTCCAATGTCATGCCAACAAGCTCATAACCCTCTAGTTCTTGCATAGGTGCACTCTGCAACAAAATACATTGTCCCAAATAATCATAAGCGCAAAAAATATGTCAACGAGATTCTAAGAACTATGGATAATTTTTCTTTTGTAACGGCTGCCCGGTGAACTAAGCTTCCCCTATGCAGGGGTCCTGGGAAAGGCCGGACTACAAGGGTCTATTCTACGCAATCTTACCCTGCATTTGTGCAAGAGGTTGTTTCTACGGCTCGAATCGTCACTTCTTGGTTACATGACAGGAACTTTACCAGTTACGCCAAAGCTCCCTTTATGTAATTAGTAAAACTTTCCTATATTAGGTGAATTATGAATGATTAAAGAGCATACTCATATAAGACTCAACGTAACTCATTGACAAAATTAAAGGGAAAGTGGTGAAGGGAAAAATTAATAAGATAAAGGAAGATGTACCTCAAGCATCCAGCCAATGTACTTGACATTATTAACATGTTGGTTCACGTCTAGATCACTCCATTTTGGCTATGAATATAATAAACCAACAGTAAATAAAAATTTCATAAAAAGACCTATATCATTCGTGAAGTATTTTTTTTTTTTTTTTTACTTACGGTTAAACCAGTACGAGTATATTCTGCTGTGATCTCGTCAAGTTTTGGTAACTTCCTGATGTCCCCATCAAGAACAAGAGGCAAATCCGCAAAATTAACTTCAATTTCAATTTTAACCTGATCTGGTATTTTTGATAATTTCCTCGTCTCTTTATTCATCATTACCCATAAGCTGCAATTTGGAAGTTGCATAAAAAGTACTATAAATTACAATAATTAATAATTCAAAGTATTTAAAAGACATAAAAGAATCATAGTCAAAGAAGGATTCGTTTGACTCTTGAAATCCAAGCATCATCACATAAAATGGGACGGAAGAAGTATTTACCTGGAAGCTCTCATTAATATATCCCCTGTAATACAATCACGAACAAGCCAATCACGCCGCATACCATTCTTCCCTGAAGCAGCTACCCAAGTGTCTATTAGAACAACATCGCCCCTGAGCAAAAGAAATGGAAGCAAGATCACAGGTCTACGTGATTAATCTCTTCACAATGGCAAAGGAAAATGTGTAACTAATATGCCTGGAACAACAGATCTTGATATAAGCACAATCAAGAATAAGACAAATAATCATCATATTCAACCAACTTAAGGGTTCGAGTTGTGGCACCAGCCATTAATACTTGCATTAAGGTAGTTTGTCGACATCATACCCTTGAGGTTTATGAGTGAATACTTTTCTTTAGCTCCTCTCGGAGGAACTAAAATCAAGAACAGAAACTTACCAAGTAGGATAACGATCCACCAAAACCTGCATCTTCGTAACAACCCAAATCAAATTTCTTTTGGACATCTCTGGAGTTGACCCGAATCCAGCCCCCATAAGTCCTACAGTCTTCGCGTGGTTTAGAGATGTTTCCTGCAGTACAACCAACTCATGCTCATGAACTAATATGAACTTAAAAGTTAAGATAATTATAAGAAAACGACTTGTGCTCATAAACAAGAGAAGCTATTTTCTTCCTTTTCATCGAAAATGTTTCCCAATCACAGGGAAACATTTTTGATGTTATTTTCCTTATACCAAATATACCCTAAGTTTAATGCAAAATCCAAAATGTCATGCCTACCTGCAAAAGATTCATCATCGTTTCTATAGACG
Source organism: Nicotiana glauca (assembly GCA_026770625.1). NCBI lineage: Eukaryota > Viridiplantae > Streptophyta > Magnoliopsida > Solanales > Solanaceae > Nicotiana > Nicotiana glauca. The sequence continues at coordinate 10,163 of MU704889.1, forward strand.
CGGCCCTATCAGCCCCTATTTCATATGACCTGATGCTAAAACTTTGACGAAAAACGAAGCCATCTTCCATGAGTTTTCCCGGCCCAAAAGGGTCCATATTGAGCCTGTGATCGTGCTTAAGGCAAACCTTTGATCCATTCACATGCAGCGGCGCTTGAGAATTCGCCTTAACTTGTAGGCTACAAAAAGAAGACTTCTTAGAATTTGCTACAAAAAGAAGACTTCCTCCTAGCTTTCTTGATGCGCTTTCTCTAAATTCAGGTGAATGATTTGCGACGGGGAGAAATGCACCAGTATTAGCAGTTACAATCATGATCAAAATATTATACTCACTCTAAACAAATAAAATGTATAATAGTGATATTTAACACAGTATTATAACTTATAAGGAGTTCAGTTTGATAATTTGGACTATTCCTTTTCTCAAGGCTTTGAAAAAACTTGAAAGTTTTGAAGATATAAAGGAAGCAGATGATTTTACGTTGTAGGGGATTGGGATTTGGATTGGGCGTGCAACCACGCCTAGCCTTTTTATACAAAAAAAGATTACAGAATAATGCACGGCATTAGTTGACCTTGCACTATTTTAGCTAGAGGTGTTCATAAAAACCCGAAAAACCGAACCAAACCAAAAACCAAACCAAACCGACCAAAAAACCGATACTTTTTTGTTTGGTTTGGTTTTGGTTTTGAATTTTAAAAACAGATCAAATTTGGTTTGATTTTGGTTTTAATCAGGAAAAAACCGAACCAAACCGATGATAGGAGTAGTTATTTTAAATTTATTATTACACCTATATATATGTATATTGTTATACAAAGTTTCAAAAAATTTATGGTAAATGTTAATAGTTTGCACTTTTAATAAAGTTCTTTACCTTTATATTCTAGTTTGATTGGTAGTTTTCTTTTGTTTAGTGTAAGAATCCATTTCGTGTTAAAAATAAATATTATAAATTTCTCAAAGGGCAATTGATTTGATAGTGTTACATTGAAAATTTGGTCGCCAGAATATGTGTTTGGTAGTGTATATCGTATATTTAAGAAAAAACCGACAAATAACCGAAAAAACCGAAAAACCGACATAAACCGAATCGCGAAAAACCGACTTAATTGGTTTGGTTTGGTTCTAATATTTGAAAAACCGATTTACTTTGTTTGGTTTCTTTTTAGGGAAAAATCGATCCAAACCGAACCATGAGCACCCCTAGTTTTAGCCCAGTTACAAATTTGCAAGTGTGTAGTCAAATATCAATAAGATCTTTTCTTTTCACATTCCCTCTAACTGTAACAATCTCATTTATTCCTACCTACCCCTATTGTAGCCCTCTCCACATTTTTCACCCATAAATATTTAATTTAATTGATGTAAAAGAATCATATGCAAACAAAACTGAAAAGAAAAATTAGTTCTCCATTCAGTCAACACTCATTCGTGCCTTCTTCCATAACCAATACATCTCTGTTTTTTTTTTTAATTTTGTATTTCAGGTTTATACATACCTATCACAATTGCAAAACGCAAAAACAGATGCGAGAAACCTAAAATCCCATCTCCTTTAATGTTAATCTTGTTAAATTTTAATTATGATTTTGTGATAAATTTGGAGTGAGTATTGTTTGAACTTATTAGAAATAATCTAAGTAGATTGTATACAGAGTTTGAAGTTATTTACTGGAGATTTGGACTAGTATTATACAAGAATTGCAAGTGAAAATCGTACAAAAATTTTATCAGCGATGCTTATACACTTTTATACAATGTTATACACTTTTATACAAAGAGGTACAATATGTATATAGTTGTATAAAAGTGTATAAAGATGTATAATCACAGAGTGAAAATATTCTTGATACACTATGTATATAGGTGTATAA
>MU704897.1:8305-60129 GCA_026770625.1 Nicotiana glauca
TTTCAGTTTCTTAAATCCCCCATATGGATCCAAATATTATATTTCTATTTTCAGAAATTATAAATCTGTGCATGCATTCCTAATTCATTACTCTTGTATTTTCGGGATTCTCATATTTCCATTAGCTTTCCTAAATGAATCATGAAGATACGACTTGTGGCAACTTGTCTTGTTTTATTGAAATCCGTCAAATGTGGGGTGACTAGCTATTGTCGGTAAACATTGATTAATTTAATCATACTAAGTATTACCCTGTTGATGCTGGATCAAAATACTTATTATATAATATTAAAGACAACAGAAACTTCCAAAACGCAGATTGAAATGTTGCTAATCATTTACAAGTTGTGTTATAAAAAAGTTATATAAATTGAGAAGTGCTATGAGAAAACCCGCAAGGGAACCCGGAACCGCTCCGCCCCGCGTTAGTTTTTGAATCTCCATAGAGGAAGCATGTTATGGGAAAAAAATCATAACTCAAATAAATTCTAACATATCAATGAACCCTATTTTAATATATGTGATAAATTCAAATATGCTTTTATTTAGGGTGGTAATAAAGGTGAAACCAAATTGAAGTAATTTTTTTTCCTTTGAGAAACCGAAATCTTAACATTTTCTCTGCCTAAACTATTTTCTCAAACACTTAACCTTTAACTAATAAAAAAAGGCAATACGAGACAAAAACAATTTCAGGTTTCACATGCAAAGAATCCAAGTGGTTAGCTTCTTGCCTTCTTCTAACAAAGCAAACTAGTGATCGGGTGTCTGAATTGAAATACAATGCAATTTAATAGTAATTCCAATATTTTTAATTAATTTAATTGCTGCAATGATTAAACAATTTTGAATTATCAATAAAAAAGAATAGTTTAAAGAATGGCAAAATTAGAAGAGTCCGTTATTTTTGTCGTTAGTAAAAGAACTGGATTTAATTTGTTACGTGCCTTCCAATTCAAAATTAAGGGACCAATTGTTCTATTATTGGTGGAGGCCACACCACGGAAACGCTAGCTAGGCATTAACTGGTCAGCTATCAAAATTGGGTACATTATTAGTAGTATTTCATATTTTGAGCGGCATTTATTTGAGGTTTAGTTTTTGAGTTTTCGAAGAAAAAAATATTTCCTTCACTTGTTTAATTACTAATTTTTTTATCATTTTTTTCTGAAATTTGTAAAATTCAAGGAATTGACTTAGGAAATCTTCGAAAATATAACTTGTTCTGCGACAAAAAAAAAAAAGGAAGAAAAAGAAGCTAAAACAAACATTTTTTAAGAACTTCAAACAAACGCTTAAATGTTTTTTTGTAACAAAGTGGATATCAAACCCAAACCAACGGACTATATACTAACGGAAATTACAATAACCAAATAGCAATAGAACAGTAGAAAATAACACTAAAGGAAATAAAGAGCAGATGAGGAGAGAAATTGCAATCTAAAGACGGGATAAAAACTCGAGAGAACGTGATGAGAGACTGACTGAGCGAGACTTCAACATAATTGACATACCCCTTCATTCTACTCGCTAGCCCCTTTTTAAAATAGTTACTAATTGGGCATGGATCCCTACTCAATCTTTGTGATGGTCTTCTGGTCTAATTTCTCGACCCAATAGCTGCTTGTGTGACAACGTTGCAAGTATCTACATTGGGCTGAGGCTGGTTCATAACAATATTCACATCCTCAATAAAAACCTTGTCCTCAAGATTCGACCCGAGAATAGTGTTGGTAGAGTGCTTCCCGGTAAGTGCAATCAAGCCTAATTGTGCCATGGTGAGTAGCATATCCAGCAATCCCATAATAGTTATTGCCTTGCAAAACCCGTGTCCTTGTGACCATGACCAACAACATATCACCTCGAGAAACTCCATGACATGCTCGAGTATAGGAGCAACTTCGCAAAGCAGAAACACAAGGCATCCAGAAAATACAAATTTGCTCTTGAAAAGATAAGAAAGCTTCAATGAGAGGTTGCTGCACATTGTCTTGGTCCTCTTTCCCTAGTCCAAAACTTGGAGCTATATGCAAGATGGAAAAGCAACGTTTTCAATGAACCTGCAACTGCAATTTTACCCAGATCCTTAAGCATATGCTGTCATAAACTCTTAGAACTCCGCAAAATATGGTCAGCTTAAATTCCAGAAGATCTTTGCTCAAGATTTTAATGCCTCGTAGGGACAAACCTCCTAATATACCATTGTAGATGTAATGTTACCAAATCAATGGGTCCTTTAGCATTTTCAACAGAGTAAACCAGCTAAGAAATGCTCTATAATTCAGAGGTACATCAGATTCTGAAGCACTAAAGTATGAATCCATTAATTCTACTTTGGCTAGCATACTCTTCTCTGCCATAACTTGTAAAGTACACAAGGCATGAGATATATATATCTTTGACAGTAAAACTCATGAACTTGGTTGCATATCACAAAAACCTCTAACAAAGTGCTGGGACAAATGTGAAGCAGCCAAACAATAAGCTCCATTTTATCATCATAATGGACGATAATTAAAGAAAACTTCCTTAGACTCATCATTTGACCCAATAAAGTGACACATCTAAGACAAAAAAATAGAATGTTACAATTCCTATTAGCGCATATCTCACATTGTCCCACTAGTGCATTGAATTGCTCCATAAGTTGAGTAGTAACACCATTAAAAAGACACATCAATGAATTCTCTATAGACTCCCCTAGTAGCTTGTAAGTTGCAGGAGAAGTTTTAAAAGCACCACAACTTTCAATACCCATGTCAACTCTACCTACACACCCGCAATCATACAATTTTGTAATTAAACTTCTGCTTATTTTAAAAACTCCTTCCAATATTTTAACTACATCTTATGTAATATTTAAATGCTTATTAGTAATAGACACACAACCTAAATTATCCTGCCCAGTGTCGAGCCAATTGTCCAAAGAAATACAAAATGGAACAATCCATAGTATGACATCAGACTCCAAAACGTAATATGTGCATTCCCCCATATGACAACAATCAAAAGTCTCAAATTTATGACAATCATCCAAAGTGATACCACTTTGCAGACTTTGCAGAGGGAGTACTTGACCAATATGAAACATCTCAATTAGAAGTACAAATCGTACTTTCAGAGTGCCATCTTCTGCAAATTTTCCATCTTCAAAATTAAATTCCATTGTATTGAGTGCAGCATAATCAAGACCGGGATCAAATGAGAATTGATTCAAAATACATAAAACATTGGAGATGGTATCAATATGACGCACTAATATCCTAATAATCTTCTTAAAATCATCCACAACCATGACTGAATAATATCTTGCATCGCCAATAAATATGGTGAACAAACCAAAACTAGGATCAAATGAAGAGTCTGGCAAAGAAGACCTTGCTCTATAAACTAGACCACACACTCAAAGAACAGTCTAATAGCTTTATCGGGCTAGATATTTGGGAACTGCTTGAAGTAACTTTCAGCAAATTTTTGAAGTAATCCATGTATATTCTCCGCTATAGCACGTTTACGTGTTACATACAATAAGGTATCATAAAATTTTCTCTCTTGCCCTGTATCCACCTAATTGCATTTGTGTAGGTTAACATCATGGTCATGGAATAATATATTTTGATTAGCACTAGCAAATATGAATTCTATCCTTGGAAATCTCCCAAATGCATTCGACATAACATATCCTTGTCTAGCAAAAGGAATCTGATAACTAGTTATTCCCTTGGAGACGAAATTGCCAACTCCATAGCTACATTGTCTCTTGTATTTTCCTCCTCTTTATTTTTATATTCCAGTAGTTTATTCACATTCCAATTGTAATCAGTTAAACTAACTAAAAAAGTAATGGGAACATAGTTTGAAGAAATACCGATATGATTAACAAGAACCTTAGTGGTAACCTCGGTTTGCAAGGCCACAGAGTGAGACTGGTGCGTGTTGCCATTTCCTTGAGAGCCTGCATCACACACCTGGACCTCTTCTGATTTTGCATCTTTTAAACCAGATTCTGTTGTATTAGTAAGGACTTCAGCATTTGATCGCTCAGTAGCAAACACCTTGGAACAACAGCATCCATGTGACATATTGTCGAACATCAGGTCTTCAATTTTAGTAAAATAATCCTTGGTCATATCCCTATGTCCTTCCGGCGATTCGAGATAATATTTACGAAAATGAATTCGCACTTTTGCAATAAATTATTCCCAATTTGTCAATTGCTTGTTCCGGAGAAGCCATTGGAACCACTCTAATGCCTCACCTTCTAGGTAAAGAGATGCTCGTAATAATTTGTTGTTTTATGATGTGCCGTAGAATTCAAAGTACCGTTCATCCTGAGAAATCCATAACTCTGGATCCTCGCCACTAAATCGTCAGAATTCCACCGGAGTAGGATTATTCGTTGTAAGGTTTTCAACCAACTTATGTAACAATGAATGAATTTTGGCCATATCCTTTGACAACGAATCATTCACGTCCTTAACTGAATCTTCGATAGTTCGAAATATTTAGTCCTCCATTAAAGACCTCTCAATGAAAGCACCAATGTAACAAACTGGATATCAAACCCAAACCAACTGACGATATTACTCACTAACAGAATTATAATAACCAAATAGCAATGGAACAGTAGAAAATAACACTAAGAAAATAGAGAGTAGATGAAGAGAGAAATTGCAATCTAAAGACGGGATGAGAAACTAGGGAGAACAGAATGAGAGATTGACTGAGCGAGACTTCAACATAATTGACATACCCCTTCATTCTACTCGCTAGCCCTTTTTTAAAATAGTTACTAATTGGGCATGGATCCCAACTCAATCTTTGTGATAGTTTTCTGGTCTTATTTCTTGGCCCAATAGTTGCTTGTGTGACAACATTGCAAGTATCTACATTGGGCTGAGGCTGGTTCATAATAATCTTGTCCATGTTAAACCTTATTTTGTTTAAATGTGTTACGTCTTCACGTATGTAGTAAAAATATAATTGACTTGAATTTTACTAGTAAAATATATGGATCTCCATAATCTATATGGGGTTGTTCTTCCCTTAACCATAGGTCTCAGGTTTGAGTCCTGAGTATGGAAAAATCCTTAGTTGGGAGCGCTCCCCCCTCCCCCTCCCCCTCCCCCCCGAAAGAGGTCCTACGCGGTGCGAATCCGAATATAGTCGGGCTCCAATGCGGATATCGGACACCGGGTGGGTAACAAAAAAAAAGAGTTTTAAAAATACATGAATTGTAGCTTATTTGAATTTAAATCATAACGTGATATATGAGAATTACTAACCCAATCAGTACTAACATACTTGTGGCACCATTGAATATCTTTTCCCGTTTAACGATGTACTTTACTCTAAATTTCTATTATCTAGGTCACGAAATTACCTAAACTACTTTGGTTGAACTAAAATTAATATTTAAGATTAATGATATGCTTTTCTTACATATAGAAATTTTACTCAATTCAGTGACCTAAAGCTAAAACTTATAAAGATATCAAAAACTTTTAATAGAATTTATTTATTTTATTTAAAGTTCGCTCTTCTAACTTTTTGAAATGCAAAGCTATATATTTATCTTTTTAAGAGTTATTTTCTTCAAATAGTTTTTTAATAGACAAGTCGAAACAATTGATGAGAAAAAGGTTGAGTTTAAAATTAGATTATAAAATCGTCATATAGAGAAAAAATGGAATGAACATACTCCTAAAAAGAAAAATCAGAACCAACAAGGAAGGTATGTACTAATTAATGAGGGATAGAAACTTATCTTAATTTGCTAGTAGAACAATTCAGCCAAATAAAAAATAAATAAACTCTTTGTTTGTGAACCCCAACGCAAATTAATGTGGATAGACCTTTTTTACCTTCATAAGTGTATAAAATGGTAGATAAAATTAGAATTATAATTAAAAAAATATTATTATTTGATCTTTTTACTTTTTAGGGTTCATCATACGAAATTTTAAAAAATATTACATCCTTTTATGGTGACATTAGGAATGCATTCAATCTCTTTTCTAAATTTTCAAATTTATATCATCTCACATATTAAAACTATCAAAGGCAGTAAATGACATAGGAATGCATTAAATACCATTTTGACTCTTTTTAATATAAAATTTGTTAAGTGTTGTGGGTCCTAGCTATTTATACACTAAGTGTAATTAGTTGTAGTATGTTAAAATTAGTTGTAGTTTGTTAAAATTAGTTAATTTTATATAAACAGGACAATAACTAAGTGATCATTGTCATTATTCGTTGTTCTCTGTATTGAAGATGAATAACACAGAGCTTCATTTCCAGTCTTCTTCTTCTTCTCTCATATTCTAGAATCTTTAGTTCCTCCATAGCTAGAGCTTCTTAACATGGTATCAGAGCTTGGTGCTCGTCTCTCTAAGGATCTGTTGTGATAGAACTGGAGTAATTTGATTGCTTTGCTAGCTTCTCAACCTCATCGATCGATCGAGCTATTTTCTTCAACATAGAAGACTTCTCACTCATTCTAGGGTTTGGAATTTCTCAATTATCTAGTTGAATCACGGTCAGATCGAGACTATTTTTTTTTTTAGAAATTAACATTTTGAAAGCTTAACTCTCATAAGCAATTTGAGTTGAACACATCAATTATGTATGGATTTGAGCATGAAATTGGTAGGAATTTTGGGGTTTTAGTAGGAAGACCTAGAATTTATATTCTTGGAATTTAACCACGATTTTGGGTATGAAATTTAGAGAAAATCATATATTTGAGTTCGTGAGGCCATGGGTAAACTTATTCTTTGAAAAATTTTGGATTCCGGGCACGTGGGCCCGAGGGCATTTTTGTCAACTTTTCGATCGGGGTTAGGAATTGCTATAAATTGGATTATAATGATTAGCATATATTAATGGATTTATATAATTATTGGCTAGTTTTGGAGCGTTGTGCATCGATTCGAGTCTTCAGAAGCGCGTGGAATGCCGGTTATGGATCTTCGGAGCAAGGTGAGTCTCCTTTCTAACATTGTAAGAGGGAATTGTCCCCATAGGAAAAATAATTGGTTATGTGCTCCTAATTGTTGGGGCTACGTACGCACGAGGTGGCGAGAGTCCGTGCGAAGCTACTATTATGCTACTGTCCGGGTAGTCTAGGACCCAAGAGCATGCTATACCTGGATTAATGGTAAACTTATTGATGGCTTGAATTGTTTAAATCACCTCGGATTAGCAAATGAATTTCTAAAGGGATCAAACGTTATCTTTTTCTAAATTGTTAAAAGAGAATTAGTTTTTATTTGGATAAATGTTCCTCGAAATTCTTAATTGATTATTTGAGCATGTACCCCTATGTGACTGTGTCGCATGCATGATTCGCGAGCAGGGTGTTTGTTCATTTTATGTTGACCGCATCGCAGGTTAGTTCGCAAGCGGGGTAATAGATGCATCTATAGGCGCGTCGTCGACCCTCGACAAGTGCACAGTTTACATTTCTATTGGAGCGGGTCGTCGACCTCGGCATAATATGCACATGCTTGTATTGCTGCCTTGAACTTAATTAAGTTATTATTTCCTCTTCATGGCTTGAAAATATTTGGAAATTTCCTATAAAAGGATTAATTGTTTACTTGTTTCCTTCTATTTGTACTAAAATCATGCTTATAGAAATCCATAATTTAATGTATTACTGACCTCATAATTGGGCCACTAGTATGTGTCGAAGTCGACCATCTCGTCTCTACTTCTTCGAAATTAGGCGGGATACTCATTGAGTACACGTTGTTTACGTACTCATACTAAACTTCTGTGCATACACAGTGCATTTTTGTTGCACAGGTCTATGCAACTCTAGTGGCTTAGTGGCATCGCGGCATGGTTAACACGGAGACTAGGTGAGTTGCACTTCTCGAGGCGTCCTGCAGTCAGCAAAGTCTCTTTCAATTTTCTGTATTTATTTTCTGTCCAATATTATGTTTTGGACAGTCATTGTACATAATTTGTTTTTTCTTAGAAATTGCTCATGCACTTGTGACACCGGGTTCTGGGATGGTTTGAAGTATTTTGTATTAACTGCTTATCAATTAAATTTGATTTGAGACAATCATCTTTTAAATTGCTAAATTTTAAGGAAAATCCTAGACTTCAAAAGTATTAAAATGAGAATTTGATTAAGTAATCTGGTTGGCTTTCCTAACAGCAGTGCCCAGTGCCACCATGACCCTTAGTGGATTTTGGGTCGTGACAACATGGTATCAGAGCACTAGGTTCCTAGGGTCTCACGAGTTATGAGAAAGTCTAGTAGAGTCTCTCGGATCAGTACGGAGACGACTATACTTATCCTCGGGAGGCTGCAGGACTGTTAGGAGTAATTCCCTTCTTGATTCCTTATCGTGCGATTTGATCCTTGGAAGCGTATGCCTTTAATTTATTCCTACTCAATATTACGCGATGCGAACCGCTTGTTATAAATCGAAAATTAAAGAATCGTAATGGTACTGCGGATGTGATACGGGATGTTTCTCCCGATATAGCTGATCAAATTATTATCATCGCTTTATGGAAGAATATTTTATTGTTTCAGCCCAGCAATGGTACTTCTGAGAGCTCTGAGGTTAGACACAAGTTGCCATGATGCTTATGAACAATCATTCGGTAGTATTGTTATAATGGTAGGGATTTGCCTTCGTATCGGGGCAGTGAATGATTTGAAGGGAGGTTTACTCAGTGAATAATCAAGAGATTCAGTATTTTATTTCCGGCAGGGGAAAGGCAATCAGACTAAGGATGGTCGGATATGGGCTGGTGGAAGTAATGAGACTTGGTATTTGCAAGCATGGTGGAGCTTTCTTCTATGATGGGGTATCGTTGCCCTAATTGAACGTACTAAGTTTGTTGGTGTTATGATCTGCTACAATTCGCCTTTGGGGCAAGATATTATGAAATAGTATTGGAGATGCAACTGTCGGATGTCGCAAGGTGCGGTAGTCCAGGATTGAATCAGTATTTCTAATGGTGACGGTTCGATAAAGATGACCTTCAGAAAGGTTTAAAGTTAGCAACAATTGTGGGTTCAAGTGCCACAAGTTAGATTTTTATTTAAGACAGCCACTGAATATCAAAGGACGAGGAAGGACATGTGGGAAGCGTCAGGAGGTGTTCAAAAATTATAAAAAGGCCAGGTATATGAAGCGAAGGTCGAGTAGTCGATTAAGGGGATGAGTTCCGCCAAAGTGGGAGAGTGGCGGAGTTGCGTATGGGCTTTGCAGTGGGATGACCACGTACATTATGGAGGGTTTGGAGCGATTTGAGAATATTAGTGCTTGATTATTGGGGTTTACGAATCTAATTAGAAGTATGGGCTATTATGCGGCAGGAGATTCGATATAACGGGAAGAAGCTGCTTGAATAAAGAAGGATACAACATAACTTTGAATTGGTAGAATATTGGCGCACATTTAATTGATGTCCGCGATGGGTGAATGGACTTGTACAGCTGGAGAGTGAGCTCGGACTCAGGATGGGTTACTGATGTCGTAGTGATTGTTACCCGTGCAGCAGTGCTGGAAGATACCGGGGAGTGATTTCTATAGGCGGGTTATTCTTGTGAGTAGGTTAGCGGTCGCGTGGTTGGCAAGGCTTCTGCGAAGAATTCTATTGGTTATGCAGTGAAGAGATCGGTCATGCGAATGTTGTTAATGATTCAGAGTATAAAGAGGGGGTTTCTATAGTAAAATATCAAGAATTTTGGCTGTTGATTGTGCAAGGTTATGTCAATAACAGATTAAGAATCCTGGTGAATTCCAGAGTTGTGTAGCAGTAGCTTCGAGCTAAGTGAGAGAGTCCCACATCCTATGATGTTGTTGCATGGTTAACTACTTGCGAGGTTTCTGGTTATTAGCATATCGATGGGCTATTTCAGCTACGGGAAAAGACCATAAGTGGTAATTTGAGTAAAGGAATTATTAAAGGTGGGTTATCGTTGGCCTTATTGGACCATGTTCAGAATTGGGAAAGGATTTAGGATTGTGATTTGTAAAGATGCGGGTTCCAAGGAAAGTGATTCTGCCAGGTGCTTCACCAATGGGGCATTCATATGCTAGAAAATTTATGGAATTGATTATATTCGAGGGCAAGTCAGAGCAGGTGGCCTCAACAAGGGTCCTAGTGAATTCAAAAGATAAAGTGTGATGCCTAATGATTTCGAGCCTATAGGTACGGGTAAGAATCAAGCTTTTCGCAGCTTATGAGAAGAGGCACAAAATGTTCGGTAATGTTTTGGTTTGTGATATAGCAATTGGGAGGTGTGAAAATAGTTTGTGGGATTGGAGACAGCATGGTCTCGTGATTCAAGGTCACTCGGGACGAGTGCAGATAGAGTGCGATAAAGGTGAATGGGGTTATCATTGTTTCCATGGAAATCAAGGATAAATTGGACGAAGATAGATTGGTTAGCCATAATTGAGTTGGCATATTGGTGGTGGAGATCAGTTCCTTCCGTGTGATCAAGTTATGCAAGTGATTTGTAATGGTGCGTATGAAGCTTGTCAGCCACCATAGTTGATATTATTCAGGAGCATTCTTCTATTATGGCTTGTTATGTGGAAGCGGATTTCGGAAGGGATATGGTGCCTTAGACCACTACCTAGATGTTTGCATGTTCTACGGTTATAAGAATTTACCTGTGTGTTGCTATGTTTCTCCTAAAGTGAGTTTTGCGAAAAGCTTTTATATGAGGAAGTGTTGACCTATTAGTGGTTCCGGAGTTATGATAAGAATCATGTCCTATCGTACATTGGCATGTCGGGTGCAGTGAGTAGTATGGAATTTGAAGTGAGAATCAAGGTGGCAGTTCGGTATGGACAAGTATGTCATAAGCTCGGATGAGCAGGAAGGGAGTTTCGATGTTTAAAGTAAGTGGGTATTATCTTCAGCGTCACCTGAGATCGGTGTTCTGTAAGAAGGGCTTGTATCATGGTTAATGATTCTTGATCGCTTTTCAGCGTTGGTGCGGCCGGTGGTTGGGATGTACGGACCTGTTATGTGTTTCGAAAGGTTGTGGGAGCGCGTCCCACATGAAGATTGTATAAGTGTGATATGTGGTCACTTTATTGATTAAAGATTCAACCCCAGTTTGGAGATTTGTGATGATATCGATAAATTGAGAACATATGCCTAGAGGGCACTCAATTACTGAATTGTGGACTGTGGATGAGTACTCCGGTTATGACGGATGTTCTTGTGTGTTATGAGAAGAGGAAATTAGTATGGACCTTCGAAGGGTTATTGGCTTAGTTTGATACGATCAGGATCGACTTAAGGTCGGTGGATGGATCTAAATGTGGATATGGGCTCTATGTCAGGCCAATTATGTTCATTTCAGCAAAGCGCTCCTTATGGAAGAATGGTCGGGGTGTTATGTAGTCATTAGCGATTTCATGTAATGATGTATTGCGTCGTGCGAGTTGTGAGACGGCTTGGTGAATTTCTTATGTGATGAGGATCCGCGTAGAAATGATGTTATATAAGCAAAGTGGCTCTTGAGATTCAGATTGTATATCGCACCTCAGTTGTGCTTGAATTTTGTAGCTTATAGCATTATCTGCTCCCTTAGAGATGGTATTATTCACCTAGCGTGCTTGTTTGTGACCGAAATTCGGTATTTTATTTTAATGAGCAAAGTTAGCTCGATGTGCATCTCCTTATGTGAGATCTATGTGTGGATCGGGTGGCACGCCTCCATGGGTATGTTATTTGGATCGGATTGCACGCCACAATAGTATGATGCTGAGTACAGTTCCCTACATCTGCCTTTATGTGTTTCGTTTCCTTTTTTTTAGAGGAAAGCTTGTATTAGATGTGAACTCGCATCGCATGTATGATTCGCGAGCAGGGTGTCTGTTTAGTATGTTTCCATCGTCCCAAGTATGATTCGCGAGCAGGGTAATTGGATCTCCTTTTCATATTTCATTTATCTTCTTCCTTGTATCACGTTCGAATCGGTAGCCTATTGCACATTGTGACATCATTTGAGACTTTTGATCATGTCTGGGGTGGCATATTGCTTGAGTAGTTCGTACTGGGTGAGACGAGATTATTGGTTTTAAGATCCGTGCAATCCGAGTATATGAAGTACATTAAGGAGCTAAGGCCATTATTCGCCCCAGAATGCAGTGATGGTTCTTGACAGGAGTATAGAGCCAATGGATTGTTGATTCGGCAGTTGGTTATGAATTTCTACACATCTCTCCCGTCCTGGCGGTATTGTAAGAGTTAGAGTAAGACCTATGTCTGTCATGAGGTGCAATGGGAGCATCAGGTTCGTGGAATTTCGACTAAGTTGATTAGAAAATGTTATTATGGTCCGGCGAGCAAGGTGATACAAGGTGCGAATTCAGCAAAATTATGCAGTCATGTTTGGGTACAGCATGTAGTAATTGATATGGTGATCGTATGTTGGAAATAGGCTTGGCAGAGAATTTTGGATGTTGGAATTGGGCTCTAAGGCTTGTCTGCTTGAATAAAAGGGAATATCTTCAGAACTGATTGAGCTAACATGCTCAACCGGGTTATGGTAGCACGGAAAGGTGCAAGAGGTGTCAAAGCGTGATTTCATACTACTTCGGTGTAGTTCTCAACACGTTCGAGGATGAACGTATGTTTAAGTGGAGAGAATATAATGACCCGACCGGTCGTTTTGGGCTCTAGCACGTCATTCAGCAATCTGAGGCCATGAACAACTTCATTTCAAGTATTGTGACTTGTACGTGTGGTCGGAATTGAATTTCGGGAAGTCTGGAATTGATTTGGAAGGAGAATTCTTATTTCAGAAGCTTAAAGTTAAATGAATGAACTAGGATTGGAATTTTGATTAAACGACCTCGGAATCAGGATCTGAAGGTTCCAGCAGGTTCGTATGATGATTTCGGACTTGGGCGTATACCCGGTTCGGGTTTTGGATAACCCGAGAGTGTTTTGGTGCCTATTGAGGAAGTTAGCATTTTAAAAGAAATTTTATAAGTTTGGCTTGAAGTGCATTTCAGTGTTATCGTGGTCCGTTGGAGATTCTGAGACTGTGAATAGCTCCGTATGGTGATTCTGGAGTTGGGGGCGCGATCGAAAGTGAATTCGGAGGTCCGTAGGTCATTTTGAAGTCATTTGGCTAAAGATAGAAAATTGAAGGTTTTGAGAAGTTTGACCGGAAGTGAACTTTTTGATATCGGGTTCGAAATCCGATTTCGAAAGTTGGAGTAGGACCGTAATGTCGAATATGACTTGTGCGCAAAATTTGAGGTTAATCGGACGTGATTTGATAGGTTTAAGCATCGAAAGTAGAAGTTGAAAGTTCATAAAGCTTGGATTGGGGGTTAATTCATGATTTCAACGTTATTTGATATGATTTGAGGCCTCGTGCAAGTCCGTAATGTGTTTTGGGACTGGTTGGTATGATTGGTTGAGGTCCCGGGGGCCTCGGATGGATTCCGGGTAGTTAACGGATTGAAAATGGAGTTTTTGGAAGGCTGAGGTCTGCTGGTTGTTGTCATAACCGCATCTGAGGTTTTGGGACCGCAGATGCGGCACTTGAACCGCATGATCAGTTTTGGGCTAGAAGAGAAGGGACCGCAAATGCAGTCATATTTTCGTAGATGCGGGACCGCACCTGCGGTAGAGCGATCGCAGAAGTGGAAGGGGGCGACCAGGCAGGGACCGCAGATGCGGTCATTTTTCCGCAGATGCGGGGCCACACCTACGGCGGTGTAGTTGCAAAAGCGAAAGAGGGGCAGCATGGTGAGGACCGTAGATGCGGTATTGGAACCGCAGAAGTGGTCTGGAGGCCGCTGGTACGGAAGTAGCTGGAGGTAGATGGTTGTTTTAAATTCGGATTTTGGCCATTCTTCTCCCATTTTTCACTTGGCATGGGTGATTTTGGGGAGCTTCAAGAGGGTATTTTCGTCATCAATGACAAGGTAAGATATCCCCACCTATTTTTGAGTTGAACACATCAATTATGTATGGATTTGAGCATGAAATTGGTAGGAATTTGGGGGTTTTGGTAGGAAGACCTAGAATTTATATTCTTGGAATTTAACCACAATTTTGGGTATGAAATTTAGAGAAAATCATATATTTGAGTTCGTGAGGCCATGGGTAAACTTATTCTTCGAAAAATTTCGGATTCTGGGCACGTGGGCCCGAGGGCATTTTTGTTAATTTTTCGATCGAGGTTAGGAATTGCTATAAATTGGATTATAATGAGTACCTTAGCATCTATTAATGGATTTGCATAATTATTGGCTAGTTTTGGAGCGTTGTGTATCGATTCGAGTATTCGGAAGGGCGTGGAATGCCCGTTATGGATTTTCGGAGCGAGCTGAGTCTCCTTTCTAACCTTGTAAGAGGGAATTGTCCCAATAGGCAAAATAATTGGTTATATGCTCCTAATTGTGGGGGCTACGTACGCACGAGGTGACGAGAGTCTGTGCGTATCTACTATTATGCTATTTTCCGGGTAGTCTAGGACTCAAGAGCATGATATACCTGGATTAATTGTAAACTTATTGACGACTTGAATTGTTTAAATCACCTCGGATTACTAAATGAATTTCTAAAGGGATTAAACATTATCTTTTCTAAATTATTAAAAGAGAATTAGTTTTTATTTGGATAAATGTTCCTCGAAATTCTTAATTGATTGTTTGAGCATGTACCCCTATGTGTACTTGTATCGCATGCATGATTCGCGAGCAGGGTGTTTGTTCATTTTATGTTGACCGCGTCGCAGGTTAGTTCGCGAGCGGGGTAATAGATGCATCTATAGGCATGTCATCGACCCTCGGCAAGTGCACAATTTACATTTCTGTTGGAGCGGACCGTCGACCTCGGTATAATATGCGCATGCTTGTATTGCTGCCTTGAACTTAATTAAGTTATTATTGCCTCATCATGGCTTGAAAATATTTGAAAATTTCCTATAAAAGGATTAATTGTTTACTTGTTTCCCTCTATTTAGACTAAAATCATGCTTATAGAAATCCATAATTTAATGTATTACTGACCTCATAATTGGATCACTAGTATGTGTCGAAGTCGATCATCTCGTCTCCACTTTTTCGAGATTAGGCGGGATACTCATTGAGTACACGTTGTTTACGTACTCATACTACACTTCTGTGCATTTTTGTTGCACATGTCTATGCAACTCTAGTGGCTTAGTGGCATCGCGGCATGGTTGACACGGAGACTAGGTTAGCTGCACTTCTCGAGGCGACCCGCAGTCAGCAGAGTCTCTTTCAATTTTCTGTATTTATTTTCTGTCCAATATTGTGTTTCGGACAGTCTTTGTACTTTATTTTATTTTTCTTAGAAATTGCTCATGCACTTGTGACACTGGGTTCTGGGATGGTTTGAAGTATTTTGTATTAACTGCTTATCAATTAAATTTTATTTGAGACAATCATCTTTTAAATTGCTAAATTTTAAGGAAAATCCTAGACTTCAAAAGTATTAAAACGAGAATTTGATTAAGTAATTTGGTTGGCTTGCCTGACAGCAGTGTCCAGCGCCACCATGACCCTTAGTGAATTTTGGGTCGTGACAAATAATAAATAAAAACTTCAGAAACATATGACCAGATAAAAGATAATAGATCCAAACGAAATGAATTCTATACAAAGGACAAAATCGCTAATGCTTCTGATTCAACAAAGAAAACCAATATTTTCAACTTAAGAAATTAATATTTTCGGCTTATTCCACAAATGTTGGCAGAATTTGATATGGCCGAGCAATTCAAACTGTGATTAAAGCTGCAAAATAGGACCTCGCATATGACTAATCTCACAACACAATTATTTGATTTCGGACAGTCGTTGTACTTTATTTGTACTTTATTTGATTTTTCTTAGAAATTGCTCATGCACTTGTGACACCGAGTTCTGGGATGGTTTGAAGTATTTTGTATTAACTGCTTATCAATTAAATTTGATTTGAGACAATCATCTTCTAAATTGCTAAATTTTAAGGAAAATCTTAGACTTTAAAAGTATTAAAACGAGAATTTGATTAAGTAATTTGGTTGGCTTGCCTGACAGCAGTGTCCGGCGCCACCACGACCCTTAGTGAATTTTGGGTCGTGACAAATAATAAATAAAAACTTCAGAAATATATGACCAGATAAAAGATAATAGATCCAAACGATATGAATTCTATACAAAGGACTAAATCGATAATGCTTCTGATTCAACAAAGAAAACCAATATTTTCAACTTAAGAAATTAATATTTTCGGCTTATTCCACAAATATTGGCAGAATTTGATATGGCCGAGCAATACAAACAGTGATTAAAACTGCAAAATAGGACCTCGCATACGACTAATCTCACAACACAATTAGCTTTTTAATTAATAACTAGCATGCTCAAACCAACACCTAGCGTACTCATGCAAATACATGGGACAAAATCGATTAAATTATCCTAATCTTGAATCAAATTATATCGTCTAGATCATATTTAGCAACAAATTTTTATAGATCTCCATTCAAAATCCATAGCATTTATATTCTTGCAACTTCAGGTATTAAAAGCAAATAAGAGTACAAATTCAGGGAGAATTACCTTAACACCAATAAAGACCAAGCCAAAAATCTGAAAAGAGACTTCCAATAAACTTTCCAATATATTGACAAATGAGCCTCAAATGTACAACAACAAATCATTTGGATCTCGCGGACCACGTACGAAGACCTCGATGAACAATCTTGAACTCAAAATAGAGTCAACCTCGATCAGCGGCAGGGCTCGAATCGGAATCGACGTCTAACAATCTTGATCTGGGACGAACCCAAAAACGGACAGAACCAGAACAAATTTTCTTTTCAAAACAAAAGAGAGATCTACGATTGTCGTTGTGGAACAGATGAATCGATGGGGTGGGTTGTTTGTGTTCTAGTGCTGCCTTCTTCAGTGTCTAGCTCTGCATTTTATTTTGAAGAAAAGGCCATGGCTGTGTTATGGCTGAGGCTATGTAGAAGAGAGAATGATAGTAGGGGATCCTTTGGTTTTGGTTCGTTGGTTTTTTAGAAGAATAAGATGAATGAGGGGGTGGGGTTCGTACCGTTCTTGCGGTGCTCGGCTTTTTGCAGAGTGTATATGCTTTATTTTTTATGTGTATTTTCGTCTGTTTTTTAGCTGATTAGGCTTACCCCTATTATATAGGTCTAGGTCTAAATGTGTATTTTTGTGCTAATTTCTCTTAGGTCCTTAGGGTCTTTTTATTTATTTTTTATTCCAAAGAAGAGTCTAGAAGGGTCCCTAGGGTTAGCTTGATGAGTATTGGATATTGAACTTTAATGGGATAATCTGAATTGGGCCAAAATTGGGCTCTAAAACTCCTAAAATTGTGGTCTAACACCTTAGTTAATTCCATGTAATAAAAGATAAAAATACTACACAATGCAAAAACTAATTTTAATTAATTAAACTAAACTATGAAATTATTATATATTT
This sequence comes from Nicotiana glauca, assembly GCA_026770625.1. NCBI lineage: Eukaryota > Viridiplantae > Streptophyta > Magnoliopsida > Solanales > Solanaceae > Nicotiana > Nicotiana glauca. The sequence continues at coordinate 25,786 of MU704897.1, forward strand.
TTTGTATTTTTCAAGATTATATAAAGATTAAAAATAAGGTAATATTTTTGTATTTATTTATTTAAATTTATGAAAGATACGTAAACTAAAATATTTTTGTAATTTTTATTTTTTTTATGAAATAAAGTAAAAGAGTCAAAAATAGTTGAAATAAAGATATTAGGCCTAAACTAAATATTTACATGCTAAAATATAAAAAAATTTAGGGAGGGTCAAAAATCACATGTCTATAGCTGCCCTTCTTTGACTGAGAATACAAAGTATTTTCAGACAAAGAACGACTAGACATGTTTTTTGACCCGACCCTTATTTAAGGAGACCAAAACTAAGAGAAAAGGGGAATGTGACCGAGCCCTAGTATCTGAGCTGCCTACATATCCTTGGCTATAAAGGAACTAGGCCACGTGTAGTTCAGAGGTGAGTGAGATGATGGAGTATGCCGAGGTGAAGAGTCAGTCGGGGTGCCGTTCCGCCGAGGTTCCGGTCCGCGGTCCTATTAGTACATCAAAAATCAAAACAGGAAAAAGACTAGCTAAGCCTGTCAACTACGAGTTACAAGATTCCTATCTATAAGTCTTCTGAAGCTTGATCTTGAGTCTTGAGTGGTTCTTCATGCAGACTTTAGATTTGAACCTTGATGATTGCTAGTTGCAGGTTCTAGTTCATCCTTCTTCAGTTTTTCGGATCAGGACCAGGCATGCAGTGCTTGTGACCTCGGCCATATCTTGAGCAACCCACATCTTTCATCAACTTCAGCATTTGGATTAACTTCTTGCCTTTCTCTTTTTTTTTATTGTGACTAACTTTTATTGAACACCTCGGATTGTTGACTCACATTCTTGTAGCGATCTTCTTTTTTTGTTGACTTGAATTGCATTATGAAGTAAATTCTCTTACTCACTAGGTAGGCGCCTGATTGCCAATACTCGACTTGTTGCTTTGTTCTTCAGGTGGGATCCTGATTACCAACACTTGAATTGCTTTGTTCTTCAGGTAGGCTCCTGATTACCAACACTTGAATTGCTTTATTCTTCAGGTGGGCTCCTGATTACCGACACTTGAATTGTTGTGTTCTCCAGGTGGGCTCCTAATTACCGACACTTGAATTGCTTTGTTCTCCAGGTAGGATCCAGATTACCGACACTTGAATTCCTTTGTTCTTCAGGTGGGCTCCTGATTACCGACACTTGAATTATTTTGTTCTTTAGGTGGTCTCCTGATTATCGATACTTGAATTGCTTTGTTCTCTAGGTGGGCTCCTGATTACTGATACTTGAATTGCTTTGTTCTCCAGGTGGGCTCCTGATTACCGACACTTGAATTGCTTGTTCTCCAGGTGGGCTCCTGATTACCGACACTTAAATTGCTTTGTTCTTCAGGTGGGCTCCTGATTATTGATACTTGAATTGCTTTGTTCTTCAGGTGGGCTCCTGATTACCGATACTTGAATTGCTTTGTTCTTCAGGTGGGCTCCTGATTACCGATACTTGAATTGCTTTGCTCTTCAGATGGGCTCCTGATTACTGACACTTGAATCACTTTGCTCTTCAGGTGGGCTCCTGATTGCCGATACTTGAATTGATTTGTTCTCCAGGTGGGCTCCTGATTACCGACACTTGAATTGCTTTGTTCTCCAGGTGGGCTCCTGATTACCGACACTTGAATTGCTTTGTTCTCCAGGTAGGCTCCTGATTACCAATACTTGAATTGCTTTGTTCTCCAGGTGGGCTCCTGATTACCGACATTTGAATTACTTTGTTCTCCAGGTGGGTTTTGATTACCGACACTTGATTTGCTTTGTTCTCCAGGTGGGCTCATGATTACCGATACTTGAATTGCTTTGTTCTCCAGGTGGGCTCCTGATTACCGACACTTGAATTGCTTTATCCTCCAGGTGGGCTCCTAATTACCGACACTTGAATTGCTTTGTTCTCCAGTTGGGCTCCTGATTTCAACAAAATAGACAAAACAAAGAAAATTTTCTGCCTCATTTGGTAGCTGGGCATATCTGTGAGTGTTAACAGAATCGTGTTACCAAATATCACTAAGAATTTGGAAGCTAGATCCCATTATCCAGGAGGATCCTAAAAACTCCTAGTTAAATGACAGTTTTAAATCTAAATTATATCTTCTTAAGGTATGACTTCCGCTAAATCTTGTTATATAATGGAATTCTTAAAGCTATGTCCCATTATCCAAGAAGGTCCTGAAAACTCCTAATCGAATCCTATTTCAAGCATGGAAACTTTGAAGCCAACTTATATTCCTTTGGGATACATTTATGCTAGATTTTTCTACTCATGATTGTTTTGAATTTTAAACTAGGTCCAATTTTCCAAGAGGGTCCTGAGAAGTTACGGTCAAATCTGTCTGGTGCTTGCTTTTCCTAGGGTTTCTCAGAAATAAACAAAATTTTCTACCATTGTTTCAAATAAAGAAAAATCTTGTCAGTTTAAAAATATGGTGGTTGGTTTGTGGTCTTCGCTTTGAGGGCGATTGCTCCTTCATTTCCCATGATAACTTTGATTTTCACTCGAAGACCTTTCTTGTTTATTGACTAACCACTTTCTTTGTCACCTTTATCACGGAAAATACCTCTGATCCATTCAAACCCAATACCATTCATCTGTTGCATTATGCTCTTGCATTGATATGTATTGAAACTTTGTGTTTATCATGAATCCCAAAGCACGTTAATTGCCATCCTCTCAGTGCGCATGATGTTCTTTCCTGACTTAAAACACTGGCCTTGGCCTTGAGGTCTATTTCTCCTTCACTTGCCATGATAACTTTGATTTCTGCTTGGAAGACCTTGCTTGTCACTGGTTAACCACTTTCTTTGTAAATCTTATCACAGAAAATACCTTTGATCCGTTCACCTAACACCCTCCATCTGTTGCATTATTCATTAATTGATATATACCAAACCTTTGTATTTCACATGGATCCCAAAAGTATGTTGATTGTTTCTAACTCAGTGCGCGTGTTGTTCTTTCCTGACTTATGACACTTTGATGTGCTAGTCAGATCCCGTTTTGTGCAATTGGAAAGCTGGTGGAAAATTTTAAAATCATTTCTCACTTGTTCTGACCAAACAGACTCGGGAAGAAGAAGTAACCAGGACAAAAGGAACAGAATAAAGGACAATGGAAAGAGATGATTCCTAACAAGAAAACTACAAAGTAGAAACCTATCAGATGTGAATACCAACTCTAATGACCATGACATGCACTTGTGGATTAAGTGGCCTAATCTGTCAAACAAGTCTAATGTTCAACTCTTGTTGTACCTCTAAAACGTGAAACTGGGCTTCAATACTTCCGATTATCCAATCTGATTCACGATCCTTATTCAACTTGTGGTGCCCGAAGGGTTTTCACCATCAAGCCTCTCCCATTTTGTTCTTTTTCTCGACTCACCGTCGCCTTATGGTACCTGTGAAGGTTTTCACCAATAGGACTCTCTTATTTTGTTCTTTTCTTCTTATTTCCTCTGATTCTGCATATGGCAAGGCATCAACCATGGTAAAAATATTATGTGCTCTCGGCATAGATAACTCAGCACTCTCAAAGATTATCTGGGAGGTCTTTCTGGACTGTATTGGGGATTTTGAACAGGGTTAGAAAGAAAGGATATCATAAAGGCTCAAAATAACTAAGACAACGGGATTTATTTTACAACTTTTGGAATCCACTCTAAAAACTTTGTCCCAATTTCTAAAACAAGGAATTTGATTCTCTTTTTCATTCTCTTTTGATGGAGTTACTAAGAAGGACCGCCCTACTCTTGACTTTGTGGGATTATGATTATTATTATTATTATTATTATTTTAGTATAACCGAACCCTAAAGGCTGCCTATGTATCTTGTGGTGACAAGAATCAGGTCAAACGTAGTTCACAAGACTGCTTTTGTTGTTGCTATTTTTCTTTTTCTCTCTCTTTTTTTCTTTCGTTTCCCTTTTTATCTCTATTTTTCTTTTTCTTTTTTTGAATTTTCCTTTTGCTATGAACCTTTTAAAATAAACCTATTGGGATATAAAAAAATTTTTAAATTTTTTTTTATGACTCTAACTTGATTCCAAAAGAGGGGAGGCCAAAGAAATTAGTACAGGCTCAAGAGGTATCAAATGGTATAAGTGTTTGGGTAGCTGAAAGAGGGCCTCCCAATCCCTGAAAATGCCAAGTACAACACATGCAACTTGAAATGAAATTGAAGATTATGCACAATATTTCTTTTGCGGCTTCGGCGTTGATATCACTGATATGCCTTTCACTTTTCTTTAGTGCCTTGTCAAGTACAGAACCCTCGTTTCCCTTTTCATAATGGATATCCTCCATCAATTCGGAGAAAACTTCCTTGACTTTATCTTGTTACTTGAGGCGCACTTGAACACAAAGTTACTTGCTTCAAATCGTTCGGGATGCACTTTCCTTTAACGAATTCTTGCCATCCTATTAACTTCCCAAATTATTTGCCCTAGTTTCACATAGTTCGGGCTTCAAATGATCTCAAAATTATCTGCCCCAGTTTCACACAGTTTGGGCTTCAAATGATCTTAAAATTATGTACTTATTTCCTTCAAATACCCCAATCATCTTCAAAATTGCTTCATTGCTTCATGAGTAAATTAACTTTTAAGACCAGGCCTAGAATTATGTGCGCATGTCATGTCACTAGAGCGAGAAAGAAGAGAACTATAAAGGAGAAGAGAACTAAACAGAAATGACTAGAAATAAAAAAAAACAAAAAATTATATTAGACAAACGGTGAAGGGGTTCGAACAACAAAACAAGCACTAAACTGGGGTTACAACCCTGGAACAAACCTAGACAACACTAAATGAGTTATTACGACTAAACAAACCAGGCAAAATAACAGGATAGAAGGTTTGAAACACAAGACAGTATCCGGATTATGACTTTGAAATAAACCGGACAACAGAAATGACCACAAAATAAACCACCAAGACTCCTCCCTGGCTAGCCAAGAAAGGAGCATCTTTCCAATCACCAAGCTCGACATTAGCCACTGAATTCTGCATCGACAATACTAGGAAATTCAAAAGCCTTCATCACATTGTTCTTAACAAATTGCTTTTGGGTTACCTTTGCCGGCTCATTCTTAAGATCAAACTCTGATAGCGTTGAAAGCTTTGCAGCGCGTGGAACACCGAGGATCTCAGAAGAATTCTCATATTCCTTTTCAAAACAAATCATACCCACCATATGCGTCTCATTACGAACAGGCGATGAACTTTGGCTAGTGTCTGCTGCATCTGGATCTTGCACGATAATGTCACCTGCATTAATAAGCTTCTGATTCGTATTTTTTAGGTTCCAACACTTTTCTGTACTGTGACCCGAGGCATTGGAGCAATATACATACCTTTGAGAAAAAGCAAACTTCTTTGGCAGAGGGTTTGGCATTTTTATCTGAATCGGCTTCAACATGTCCAGTTGCCTCAACCTTTGGAACAAACTGGCATATGATTCTCCAATAGGGGTGAAAGCCTTTTCTTCTTCTTTTTTTAGTAGTCTTTTCAGTTTGTATTATGGCCTCGGTTAGAACCTTTTACAGGCAGGTGGCTGATATGCTTGAGGGAGCGGGTAAGATATTTGGGGAAGTGTGCGGGCCATCGCGGGCCTCGTAGGTGTGGAGCATATGGTGGTGTATTGTGGATAGGGTACTGGGAAAGTGATGTACGACTTTGGGGGTTCTGTAGAGAGAAGTAGCATTGGGGATAAATATTTTGAGCACGAGGATATCCATGGGGTCGATATTGAGACTGAAAGCGTTGAGCGGGAATGCCCACTGGATCCCGTCATTGGCGGGGCTTAGCAACATCTTTTCCACTAACTGGAGAACTGACCCGAGCAACTTGTTCGTTCCATCTGAACCGAAATTTCCTAAAACTTTCCTTGGGTTTCTTTTCCATCTGAGATAGGGAGGAATGGTTTGGGACAATGTCTATATTGTACTGAAAGTGTCGCACAAAATCTTGAGCCATGTCACCCAATGCAGGCCACTTACCGACATCTTGATGATTATGCCATTCCAAAGCTGCACCAGTCAAGTTCTTACTAAAATACACCATCAAAAAATCATTTTTCTTGCCAACACTTCTCACTTTACTGCAATAAACCCTCAAATGGGCTACCGGGTCTCCACATCTATCATACAAGTTAAACTTTGGCACTTTAAACCCCGCGGGCAGGCGAACGTCAGGGAACATACACAACTCTTTGTAAGACATGCTAACCTGGTCTCCCATCCCTTGCATGTTCTTTAAAGACTGTTCTATGCTTTTCAGCTTCCCGGATATCTCATCTCGCCCTTCTTTTCCTGTGACTTTTTCATTTTCAGAATGAAGCTCATCCTGAGGGCTCTTCTTTTATGAGTCAGGAACCTTGTGGGCAACCTCTGAGGGGTCATATTAGGCATCATTAGCTTTGAGTGGGTAATCATTGTTGGGGATAGTGGATATGACAAGAGGGAAATTTTGGGGAAAGGTAATTGGAAGACGAGTGATGGAGCTACTAGGGTGGTTGGGAAAGTTGTGATAAGCGGGTGGATCTGGAGAGTATGGGGGATATCTGGAAATATGACCGGAGTTTGGGTAAGGGTAGTATCTAAGAAGCTAGGTGGTGGTGGAGTTGGTGCCTTCCCAGTCATCCATACCTGATACATGTTCGTCATGTGTTGTCTTAACATCCTTACCTCATCAGCTGTCATGTTCAACCAACTACTTTCGGGCATCAGTATCAACCAATCCTATTTTGTTGTTGCCCGCCATTGCCTTTTGACTTTATGTTGTGGAGAGAAGTTACTACTTGGAGAACCACAAACCAACCGCCCTTCTGTTTTATAGCAAAAGGAACAAAATGGGATCATCCCGTTAGCGTTAGGGCATTTAACAGCAAAAATATCACACTGCGTGCAATGCACCTAGCAACAATTAATGGTTCTAGAATGACTTCGAGGGTCGTAAGGTCACTTGAAATCATTCCAATTTGTCCATTTGAATCTTCCCTTTTCTTTTATTTCCTTGCACTTCTTAGCTTGCTCATTTTTCTTTCCTTTTTTTTCTTTCTGATTATCGCTCTTTTTCTTCTTTCTCATTTCTCACATCCCATAATTTCACCATTTTGTTTCTTCTCTTTTTTTTCCTTTTTTTATTTTTCTCTTATTTTCTTTTCCTTTTAATAATAAAAAATGATTCAATCGAACCCTATGTAGGTTTCCTACGTATCATGACACCGCACGAATCAAATCTTTGCGTAGTTCTAGAAAATTGAGAATAGACTAAACAAACTGACGTCCTCTTTTTTTTTTCTTAATGACTACTTTGACGAGATAAGAAAAATAAAAGAAACAAAACTATTCTAAACTCAAGCTTAACAGATTTTTTTTTCTTTTTGACACAAATTCTCTATTAAGGAAAAATCCTAGAAGAGAAAAATATTTTTTGGCTTTTTTTTAGGAAGGAAATCATGTTGTTTTCTTTTTCTTCTATGTACAATGTCCTAAAGTTCTGATGAAAATAAAAGGTTTAAATCCTAAATGCAAATGCTCATATTTTTGTATTTTTCATTAATTAAAATGCACAAATAAAATGTAAACAATTAACAGAAAATACCACAAAATTCATAAAATTGCAAATAATTAAAAACGATTATTTTCTTGAAGTTATGGGAGTAATTCATATAGGAAAAAAATTACGTGCTTACACCCATCGTGAACGCGATGAAGGTCTGCCCAGTGATTTTTAAAACAGAAGCAAAAACGGGCAGAACCTATTTACTTCATATTTTCGAAATTTGGGAGCATTGAGGCAATTTTCAAAGAACAATTTCTTCCCCAAAATATTGGTATATGATTCTAAACCTTTCTCTTTCGATTTCCCATTGCATTTCATCAATTTTCATCTTAAAATCTAGAGATTTTATGGTACAAATTAGGAATTTGGGTAGAGTTAGAATTTTTTGATTAATTGGGATTTATACCTCATTTTGGGATCGGATTTCAAAAATAATTGCATATTCGGGCTCGTGGGTGAATATGTGATCGGGTTTTGGTCCGAACCTCGAGTTTTGACCAAGCGGGCCCGGGGTCAATTTTGGACTTTTTGGGAAAAATAATAGAAAACCTACAATTAAGCATTGAGTATGAATTCTTTAGGATTTATTGATATTGTGAAATAAATTTGGACTAGATACGAGTTATTTGGAGGTGAATTCTAAAGAAAAAGCGGTGTTTGAGGCTTGAGTTGGCCGTGAAAGTTCGATGTAAGTATTTGGTCTAACTTTAACTTGAGGGATTAGGAGTCGAGTCCTATTTACTATGTGTTATTTGTTGAGTATGACGTATAGGCATGGTGACGAGTATCTATACATTGGTGTCAAACATGCCCGTGAGTTTTAAATTGAAATTGTTACATTCTTAATAAGTACTACAAATGCTTAAGTTGTTGATTCTCTATGTTGGACAAGAGTTATGATTAATCTCTTGAAAATTGCTTATGGTTGAATATTGATTCTAGACGAGGGTTCTATTGTGAAGTTAAAAGTTGAAACAAGTTTGGATATAGCTGATTTTCCTTGCCGGGACGTATTTAGTTCTTACTGTCGATTCCCTTGCCGGAATATTGTAGTTTTCTTATTTTTTTCTTGTTGGGACTCTTTTGTGATTGTTGTTGAATTATATATTGGGATCGAGTTGCACGCCGGAATAATACTATATTTGGATCGGGTTGCAAGCCGCAACAATATTGTATTTGGATCGGATTGCATGCCGCAACAATGTTTATGTATGATTTGGATCGGGTTGAGCGTTGCAACGGTAGAGGAAAAAAGTGATTATTGTTTCGTTATGGTTTCCTTATTCTTTCTGCCGCGAAATGCAATTTGGTTCTTTATGCTTTTCTCCAGAGTTACTGTTGGTAAATGATATTTTCCCGCAGCATGTCCCTCCTCCTATCCTTAATTGTATATTTCTACTTTTATTTTTCCGTGGTATATGCTATAATTGCACAGGTTTATTTGATAGTCTGGTCCTAGCCTGGTTACTATTTCGCTGGGTTTAGGCTAGCATTTACCAGCACATGGGGTCGGTTGTGCTGATACTACACTCTGCACTGTGTGCAGATCCCGGAGCAGCAGCATTCAGACCTTAGCTTGGGTGGCTGCCTTCAGTCCAGTCGAAGATTTCGAGGTAGTCCTGCAGGCGTCCGCAGGCCCTGGTGTCTCCCTCTATCTCTTCATCTTGTTTCATTTACATATTTCATAAATAGTGTACTATTATTTATCTTTCAGACCTTTTTTGTAGTAATTTTAGACTGTCTGTGAAGCGTGACACCACTTCTGGGTAGATTTTGCTTAAGATGTTGTATTGGATAACTATTCAAATGTTTTATCGTTTCTTCCGCTTGTTTAAAATTCCATTGTTTATAAGCTATTATTTTCTGATTGTTAAAAGATTAAAAATGTGAAAAGATAATTGGTTCAAACAATTGGCTTGTCTAGCTTTAATTAATATGCGCCATTACGACTTTCGATGGTGGGAGATCGTGACAACCTTTTTCTAGGGGGAATATTTCAAGCATCTAATTGAAAATTAACTACCCACACAAAAAATGTAATATATGATATACAATCTAATAAATATTTTTTTTATACCTTACTGTTTAAATTCATATACAGTATGACCATAGAAGCTATAACTTTCAACCCTAAATTAGGAACTGACGACTGGCAATATAATTGAAGATTCAGCTTGGTTATGACTAATGACGTTATCTTTAATAGAGCTTCATAAACTCAAATCTTACGGTCCAATAGATCAAATTTAAGATAAAAGGGGAAAAAAGGTTTGAATTCCACTTTATCAAAGCTAATATGAAAATAAAAACTTCGAATTGTTTAAGAATATTTTAGTCAATTTTAAAATGTTCTGATTAGTGGAATTTGAAGGCTGCAGCACAATCCATATGAGACAACATTAGGGGTGTTCATAAAAATCCGAAAAATCGAACCAAACCAAAAACCAAATCAAACCGACTAAAAAAATCGATACTTTTTGGTTTAGTTTGGTTTTGGTTTTGAATTTTAAAAACCGATCAAATTTGGTTTGGTTTTGGTTTTAATCAGGAAAAAACCAAACAAAACTGACTATAGGAGTAGTTATTTCAAATTTATTATTATACTTATATATATGTATATTGTTATACAAAGTTTCAAAAAATTTATGGTAAATGTTAATAGTTTACACTTTTAATATAGTTCTTTACCTTTACATTCTAGTTTGATTGGTAGTTTTCCATTTTGTGTTAAAATAACATATTTTTNGAAAATATGATCGCTAGAATATGTGTTTGGTAGTGTATGTCTTATATTTAAGGAAAAAACTGACAAATAACTGAAAAAATCGAAAAACCGACATAAACCGAATCGAGAAAAACCGACTTAATTGATTTGATTTGGTTCTAATATTTGAAAAACCGACTTGCTTGATTTGGTTTCTTTTTAGGGAAATACCGATCTAAATCGAACCATGAACACCCTACACAACGTAGTGGCGTTTCTATTGATTGCAGGACTTATGAAGTACTTCAAAATCAACACACTGCTTAAAGCATATCCAAGTCAATTTTATAACGTTCGAGTTTAAATTAACTACTTAACCAATCAATTGATAAATCGCAAGTAATTTGATGTTGACATTATATTGACTTAACTTTATGTTAACATGCTCATGACAACAATAATAATAATATCCCAGTATAATTTCATAAGTGGGATCTGGGGAGGGTAGTATGTACGCAAACCTTACCCCTGCCCCGAGGGACAGAGAGGCTGTTTCCAGGAGACCATCAGCTCAAAAAAGCACCAAGTGACGATATATTAGTACTATCGATAAACTCATAGTAAATTGACATGCTCATGAAAAATAGTTAAATCATTTAAGCCCTCGAACAGGTATAGTATATGCTATAGTGTGTTTCTATCGAAAGCTACATAACCAAACAAAGCTGCTGCTTTTTTATTTCATTGATCACACTAAATTGGTATTTGAAAATAATTATGTTCCTACTTCAAGGGCATAGCCCAGTGACAAATGAATTGCTTTGAGAATGTATGAGGCGTTAGAGTTCAAATTTCATGCAAAAAATAACAACTGATCTCTTTCAATATGTTCAAGTCTTTTTTTTTTTATTATATATATATAACTGTAGTGTTCGAGCCAACTTACACATACCTCGATCAGTATTTTAAATGGTGTGGACGTAAAGCTAGGCGTTTAATATATGCCTCAGCAAAGCGTAAGCCCCGAGGCACGGGGCGTAAGCCCCATGGATATTTAATTTTTAATATTTTATAAAATGATATAATTACAGTAAATATTTATAAATAGATAAAATTGCATGAAAATTGAAGATATATATATATATATATATATATATATATATATATATATATATATATATATATATATATGTGTGTGTGTGTGTGTGTGTGTGTGTGTGTGTGTGTGCGCGCGCGCGCGCTCACGCTACATCCCATAAAAACTAGTCAAGACAATATATTATATGCTACATGCAAGCACAAGTAACTTGACTCGAAAAGAATAAATTTTTCTACATGGAGGAACAAAAAGAATGACTAACCTACAATTTGAACTTTGAACTTGCTGCTATGAAGGAGAATGAAGCTCTCTGTGTGTTTGTTAAAAAGAATCATTATTTTTGGGAGATATTAATAAACTAGATAACAAGATAAAGAATTAAAAAAAGTATAAATTAGGACATCAATAAATGAAAAAGATCTTGACTTTTAAATTTAATACATTTCAGTTCCTTTTTAAAACTGTTGAGTAATTACAAGCTGACTTTTGAGAATTTGGGTATTATATGAAGTACTTATTCAACAAATTTTGTAATAATTTGAAAAAGTCTCTGGGGCTTAAGGCTCACTACAAAAACGTGCCTTAAACGCCCGGGTGTACGCCCTGAATTGCTAAGCGTATGCCTCTTGAGGCTTTTACCCTACACCATCGCCTCGGGGCATTTATGGTGCACCTCTCCCAAAGCTCGCCCCAAAAATGCCTTTTAATACACAGACCTTGACTAATTCTAAATACCTGCTACTTTCATTAGCAATATGTACCGGTAATTCTATCCACGAAGGCTTGGTTAGATGTGAAGGTATCACCTAGTTTTATATATCCAAGTCTTAGTGGACAAATTTATTGATACATGTGCTGGCGAAAGATAGCATCTACCTCGTGCACAAGCTGGTTCCCACATCACCATTCAAAAAGTTTTAAAAATAAATTTTGTGTTACGAGGCCTTAAAAACCTCTTTTAACTTTACCTCGATTTGTGTGCGCAGTCCGAGCGCGTAGCCGGAAAGCTAATATGTGAAAATCTGTAAAAAAAAATATTGAAATTTTGACTTAAAATGCATTTAAGTTGATTTCGGTCAATATTTTGGGTAAACAGATCCGGACCCATGATTTGACGGTCCCAGAGGATCCATGGAAAAATATGAGACTTAGGCATATGCCCGGAATCGAATTCCAAGGTCCCAAGTCCGAGAAATAAATTTTTAAAAGAAATTATTTTCTGAAAGATATAAAGGTTTTTGAAAGTAAAATGCTATGTGAAATCTGTGGTATCGGGCCCGTATTATGGTTTCGGAGCCTGGTACGGGTTTGATATGGTTTATATATGTTGTAGGTAAAGTTTGATAAGAAACGGAATGCATTTGACGAAATTCGGACCTTAAATGCAAAATTTGATGTTTTGAGAAATTTCATTAATTTTTAGGTTCAATCCATGATTTAAGAAGTTATTTTGGTGATTTGATTACAAGAAAATGTCCGTAGGATGTTCTTAAGGTTGTGCATATGTTTGGTTTGGAGCCCCGAGGGCTCGGGTGAGTTTCGGATGGGTTTCGGGAAGTTTTGATCTCATAAAAAGTTGCAGGTTTTTGTTGTTCTATGCCCAGGGATTTTGTTCTTCGCGTAAGCGTGGGCCCACTCGTGAACGCGTAAGGAAAATCTCCCAGGTGCCAAATTTCTTCTTCGCAAATGCGAAGCTAGTAACGCGAACGCGAGGGTAAGGGGGGGACCCTTCGCGAATTAAAGGCCTGTGGGAGGGGTTCACATTTTTACACTATGCGAACGCGGCCACTGGCCTGCGAACGCGAAGGCTCGAGGGGTCAAAGCCTAGCGAATGCGAGCCCAATATCGTGAAGGTCTCTCCGGCTAGCTCATCGCGAACGCGATGATCCTGTTGCAAACGCGTAGGCCAAATTCGCCCACTTATTTTAAAGATAAAAAATAGAATACATTACGGGAATTCCACCATTTTTCATAAACTTCATCTTCTCCACACCTCTTGGGTGATTTTTGAAGAGGAACTTCACCATAGCTTCATAGGTATGTAATCCTAAGCTCGTTTTCTTTCATTTTTATCAACACCCACTAGATTTCTAGGCCTAAGACATGAGATTAAGGGTAGAAAATTAGGAATTTGAGTAGAGTTAGGACTTTTTGATTATTTGGAAATTTGACCTCATTGTGGGGTCAAATTTCAAAACAAATTATATATTCGGGCTCGTGGGTGAATGGGTGATCGGGTTTTGGTCCGAACCTCATATTTTGACTAAGCGGGCCCGGGGTCAATTTATGGATTTTTGGGAAGAATGATTGGAAAATTATAATTAAGCATTGGAATTGGATTGTTTGGCGTTTATTGATGTTATTAAGTCGATTATGTCTAGATACGATTGATTTGGAGCCAAATTCAAAAGGGAAAGCAGTGTTTGAGGCTTGAGTTGGCTGTGGAAGTTCGAGGTAAGTGTTCGGTCTAACCTTAGCTTGAGGGATTAGGAGTTGTGTCCTATTTTCTATTTACTTCTTGTTGAGTATGATGTATAGGCATGGTTACGAGTATTTATACGTTGGTGTCGGGCATGACCATGTGTCTTAAATTGTGAATTATTGTGTTCTTAAATAATACTATGGATGCTTAAATTGATGATTCCCGGTATTGAGCAAGGATTTAGATTGTTCTCTTCTTATGATTGAGAATTGGTATTAGCTCAGGTATTTAGATGTTAGAATAAGATTGGTTATAGTTGTTTCTCCCTTGCCGAGCCATATTTACTTGTACTGTCGTTTCCCTTGCCGGGATATTGTAGTTTTTTATTGATCCCTTGTCGGGACTCTTGTTATGATTGTTGTTGACTGTATATTTGAATCGGGTTGCGCGCCGCAATATTGTTATATTTAGATTGGGTTGCACGCCGCAACAGTTTTATAAATAGATTGGGTTGCAGGCCGCGACAATAATATAATGGATCGGATTGCACGCCGCAACAATTATATAAATGGACCGGGTTGCACGCCGCAACAGTAATATAAATGGATCAGGTTACACGTCGCAACAATGATACAGTTAGATCGGGTTGCACGCCGCAACAGTGTTATTATTGACTGATATAGATCTTGAACTGTTCTTTTATATTTCTCTTAAAATACTGCTGGACTTGATATTTTCCCTGCAGCATGTATCTCCTCCTATCTTTATTTATTTATTTCCTGTTTTATTTTTACACTGTATATTATATAACTGCACAGATTTATCTGGGGTCTGGTCCTAGCCTTGTCACTACCTCACCGGGATTAGGTCAGACACTTACCAGCACACGGGGTCGGTTGTGCTGATACTACACTCTGCACTATGTGTAGATCCCGGAGCATCTTTCGGACAGTAGCACTTGAGGAGGTTGCCTTCAGTCCAGCTAGAGAATCTCGACATAGTCCTGCAGGCATCCGCAGGTCCGGCGTTCTCTTCCATCTTATTATGTGTTCTGTTTTCATTTGTTTTCGAGACAGACTGTATTTCCTTTTCAGACACTTGTGTGTAGTATTCATAGATAGTCCGTGATATTGTGACTCCAGATTCCGGGTAGAGGAGTATATTGGCATTGTAGTACTGGCTTTGGTTATTTTTATCTATTTAAGTCTTCTGCTTATTCCGTTCATCGTTGATATTTAATGTTGATTTCTTGTTAATCTAAGTTGATAAAAATGGTTAAAATAGAAGACTTTGTGATTTCTATATTTCACGACTTGCCTAGCTTCTACGAGTAGGCGCCATCACGACTCCCGAGGGTATGAAATCCGGGTCGTGACAAGTTGGTATCAGAGCTCTAGGTTACATAGGTCTCACAATTCATGGACAAGCTTAGTAGAGTCTTAGGGATCGGGTATGGAGACATCTGTATTTATCCCTCAGAGGCTACAGAGTTAGGAAAAACTTTACATTTATTATTTCTTATCGTATGGTTGGGTTTCTCAATGCTAATTGAATTTTTACTCAATTCTTTTGCAGATGGCGAGAACACGCGCTTCCCCATCCACCGATCAGCAGCCCAAGCCCCTAGCATCAGCTCCTACGATGGGCAGAGGGCGAGGTCAGGGCCGTGCTAGAGGCCGAGGCAGGGGTAGAGCTAAACCTAGAGCAGCAGCACCAGCGACGGAGCCTCAGGTAGACTTTGATGATGAGGTTCCGGCCAGACAGTTCCGGTGGGTCCAGCTCAGGTCCTAGAGGGGTTTATTGCTACCCCGGTACTCCAGGATGCTCTGGTCCGTCTAGTGGGCCTTATGGAGAGTGTAACCCGAGCAGGCTTGCTTCATGTAGCACCAGCCGTCTCTTAGGCTGGAGGAGGAGCCCAGACTCCTGCTACTCGCATCTGGAGCAGATGGCTCCCCAGTTTTAGACTCCAGCCGCTCAGCCAGTTGGAGTAGTTTAGCCGGGTGTGGTAGCTCAGACCAGTTATGGAGCAGCTATGTTTACCGATGCTTTGTGGAGATTGGACAAGTTCACCAAGCTCTTCACTACTACTTTCAGCGGTGCATCTTCTGAGGATCCCCAGGATTATCTAGATAGTTGTCATGAGGTTCTCATAAACATGGGGATAGTTGAGACCAATGGGGTCGATTTTGCTACTTTTCGCTTGTCTGGATCCGCCAAGACTTGGTGGAGATATTATTGCTTAGCTATAACAGTCGGATCACCACCTTTGACTTGGAGCAGTACTAAGCTATTTCTGGAGAAGTTTCTCCCTATCACTTAGAGAGAGGCCTATCGGAGGCAGTTTGAGCGTCTCCAGTAGGGTTCTATGGCTGTTGCTCAGTATGAGACCAAATTTATCGACTTGGCTCGCCATTCTCTTTTTATACTTCCCACCGAAAGAGAGAGAGAGAGCGAGAGAGGGTGAGAAGGTTCATTGAGGGGCTTATTCAGCCGATTCGAATTTAGATGGCTAAGGAGACTGGGAGTTAGATTACTTTCAAGGAGGCAGCCAATGTGGCTAGGAGAGTGGATATGGTTATGTCGCAGGTAGGTGGTTATGGGCCGGATAAGAGGCCCCGTCATTCAAGCAGATTCAATGGTGCCTCGTCTGGAGGCAGGGATTCGTATGGTAGATGACATCCTCCTAGGCCCTTTCAGTCAGCACTTCAAGTTTCTCACGGTGCTTCAGGTGGTCGTGGATCTCATATGTAGTATTTTGATCAGTAGCCCTACAGTGCACCACCAGATCCTATAAGTGCACTGCTGCTCCAGAGTTTTTGGGGTGTTCATTCAGGTCACCAGGGTCAGTCTCAATTTCCTCAACCGCAACACACAGTTGGATGCTATGAGTGTGGTGAGTATGGTCATATCCGCAGGGCTTGTTCGAGATTGGTGGGTACTCAGTCACAGCAGCAGGGTTCCCGTGCTATGGTTCAAGCACCAGGTGTTCCACAGCCCACTCAGCCAGCTAGAGATGGGGATAGAGGTGTTAGAGGTGGAGCTCAGATCGCCAGAGGTGGAGGCCAGCCAGCTGCAGGCCGTCCTAGAGATGTAGTCCTGGGTGGTGGAGCCCAGCCCCGATGTTATGCTCTTCGAGCCAGGCCTAAGGCCGAGGCTTCCAATGTAGTTATCACAGGCACTGTTCTGGTTTGTGGCAGAGATGCTTCAGTTTTATTTAATACAGGGTCTACCTACTCATATGTGTCATCTTATTTTGCACCGTATCTGGTTATGCCTAGTAATTCCTTGAGTGCCCCTATATATGTGTCTACACCGGTGGGTGATTTTATTGTGGTAGATTGAGTCCATCGTTCTTATATTGTGGTGATTGGGGATCTTGAGACTCATGCTGATTTGTTGCTTCTGGTCATAGTTGATTTTGATGTTATATTGGGGATGGACTGGTTATCACCTTACCACGATATCTTAGATTGTCATGCCAAGAGTGTGACCTTAGCCTTGCTGGGTTTACCTCGTTTAAAGTGGAGAGGGACTCCTGGTCATTCTACCCCTAGTGTTATCTCTTATATGAAGGCTAGGCGTATGGTCGAGAAGGGGTGTTTAGCCTATTTGGCTTATGTTCGCGATTCCAGTACTGAGGTCCTTTCTATTGATTCTGTGCCCGTTGTTCGGGAGTTTCCTGAGGTATTTCCTTCAGACCTACCGGGTATGCCACCCAACAGGGATATTTATTTCTGCATTGATTTGGCTTTGGGCACTCAGCCTATTTCTATTATGTCGTATCGTATGGCCCCGCCTAAGTTGAAAGAGTTGAATGAGCAGTTACAAGACTTGCTTGAGAAGGGTTTCATTAGACCCAGTGTTGCGCCTTGGGGTGCGCCAGTATTATTTGTTAAAAAGAAGGATGGGTCGATGCGAATGTGTATTGATTACCAACAATTGAACAATGTTACGATCAAAAATAAGTATCCGCTGCCGAGGATCGATGATTTGTTTGACAGCTTCAGGGTGCCAAGATATTTTTAAAGATTGACTTGAGATCTGGCTACCATCAGTTGAGGATTAGGGCATCTGATGTCCCTAAGATAGCTTTCCGCACTCGGTACATGCATTTTGAGTTTTTGGTGATGTCATTCGGGTTGACAAATGCCCCAGTAACTTTTATGGATTTGATGAACCAAGTGTTCAGGCCTTATCTGGATTCATTCGTGATAGTCTTCATTGATGATATTTTGATATATTCCCGCTGTCGGGAGGATCACGAGCAACACTTTCGAGTGGTTCTTCAGACTCTGAGGGATAGTCAGTTGTATGCTAAGTTTTTGAAGTGTGAGTTCTAGTTGCATTCAGTTTTATTTCTGAGTCATATTGTATCAGCAGAGGGCATTCAGGTTGATTCAAAGAAGATCGAGGCAGTTAAAAACTGGCCTAGACTAGCATCAGCTACAGAGATTCGGAGTTTCTTAGGGTTGGCAGACTACTATCGTCGGTTTGTGGAGGGGTTTTCATCTATCGGAACCCTGATGACCAGGCTGACCCAGAAGGGTGCCCAGTTCAGATGGTCGGATGAGTGTGAGGGGAGCTTTCAGAAGCTCAATACAGCTTTAACTACGGCACTGGTATTAGTTTTTTCCACAGGTTCAGGGCCATATACAGTCTATTGTGATGCATCTTGTATTGGGCTTGGTGCAGTGTTGATGCAGGATGGCAAGGTCACTTCTTATGCTTTGCGGCAGTTGAAGATTCATGAGAAGAACTATTCGGCTCATGATTTGGAGTTAGCAGCCATTGTTCACGCGTTGAAGATTTGGAGGTATTATCCATATGGCGTGGCATGTGAGGTGTTCATGGATCATAAGAGTCTGCAATATTTATTTAAGCAGAAAGAGTTGAATTTGAGGCAGCGAAGGTGGTTGGAGTTGTTGAAAGACTATGATATCACCATCCTATATCATCTGGGAAAGGACAATGTAGTGGCCGATGCCTTGAGTAGGAAGTTAGCCAATATGGGCAATCTTGCTTATATTCCGGTCGATGAGAGACCACTTGCTTTGGATGTTCAGACCTTGGCCAATCAGTTCGTGAGACTGGATGTTTCTGAGGCCAGTCTTGTGTTAGCCTGCACGGTCGCTCGTTCTTCTTTATTGGAGTGTATCTGTGATCGGCAATATGATGATCCCCATTTGTGTGTCCTTAGAGACACGGTGCAGTACGGAGGTGCCAAGCAGGTTACCTTAGGTGATGATGGAGTTTTGAGATTGCAGGGTCGAGTTCGTGTTCCCAATATGGATAGACTTTGAGAGTTGATTTTGGAGAAGGCCCATAGCTCCCGGTACTCTATTCATCCAGGCACCGCAAAGATGTATTAGGATTTGCGGCAGCATTATTGATGGTGGAGAATGAAGAAGGATATCGTTGCATATGTGGTTTGGTGTTCTAATTGCCAGCATGTTAAGTATGAGCATCAGAGGTCTAGTGGTTTGTTCTAGAAGATTGAGATTCTTGAGTGAAAGTGGGAGCAGATCACTATGGACTTCGTTGTAATACTCCCACGGACTCAAAGGAAGTTCGATGTAGTGTGGGTTATTGTTGATAGGCTGACCAAGTCAGCGTATTTCATTCCTGTGGCAGTTTCCTATTCTTTCAAGAGGTTAGCTGAGATCTATATCCGAGATATTGTTCGCCTTCATGGTGTGCCCGTGTCTATTATTTCTGACTAAGGTATGCAGTTTACCTCACATTTTTGGAGAGCAGTTCAGTGAGAGTTAGGCATATGGGTTGAGTCGAGCACAACATTTCATCCTCAGATGGATGGGCAGTCCGAGCGGACTATTAAGATTTTGGAGGATATGCTCCGAGCTTGTGTCATTGACTTTGGAGGCTCGTGGGATCAGTTTTTGCCTTTAGCAGAGTTTGCCCACAACAACAGCTACCAGTCGAGTATTCAGATGGCTCCTTATGAGGCTTTATATGGTAAGCGGTGTCGACTTCGGTTGGGTGGTTTAAGCCGGGGGAGGCTAGGTTGTTGGGTACAGATCTGGTTCAGGATGCCTTGGACAAGGTCAGGTCACTCAGGATAGGCTTCGTACAGCTCAGTCCAGGCAAAAGAGTTACGTCGACCGCAAGGCTCGAGATTTGGCTTTTATGATCGGTGAGCGGGTATTGCTTCGAGTGTCACCTATGAAAGGCGTGATATGATTTGGGAAGAAGGGCAAGCTTAGCCCTAGGTTCATTAGCCCGTTTGAGATTCTTAATCGAGTGAGATATGTGGCTTATAGACTTGCATTGTCGCCTAGCTTATCAATCGTGCATCTAGTGTTTCATGTGTCCATGCTTCGAAAATATCACGGCGATCCATCCCACGTGCTAGATTTCAGCACTGTCAAGTTGGACAAGGACTTATCTTACGAAGAGTAGCCAGTAGCCATTCTAGACTGGCAGTTTCATCAGTTGAGGTCGAAGAGTTTTCCTTCTGTTCATGTTCAGTAGAGAGGTCAGCCTGCTGAGGCATCGACTTAGAAGTCCGAGTCTGATATGTGGAGCCGTTATCCCCATCTTTTCTCCGAATCAGGTACTTCCTTCTTATGTCCGTTCAAGGATGAACGGTTGTTTTAAAGTTGGAGAATGTTTTTGGGGTCATCACTTGTTTTTAAAATGAATTCTGTGTTCCGAGACCTTAAAAACCTCTTTTAGCTTCACATTGATTTGCGTGCACAATCTGGGTGCGTAGCCGGAAAGTTAATATGTGAAAATCTAAGAAAGATATTGAAATTTTGACTTAAAATGCATTTAAGTTGACTTCCGTCAACATTTCGGGTAAAGAAATTATGGGACTTGGGCGTATGCCCGGAATTGAATTTCGAGGTCCCAATTCCGAGAAATGAATTTATAAAAGAAATTATTTTCTGAAAAACATAAAGGTTTTTGAAAGTGAAATGCTATGTTAAATCTGTGGTATCGGTACCGTATTACGGTTCCGAAGCCCGGTACAGGTTCGATATGGTTTATACGTGTTGTCGATAAAGTTTGTTAATAAACGAAATCCATTTGACGTGATTCGGACCTTAAATGCAAAATTTGATGTTTTGAGAAATTTTGAGAAATTTCATTGACGTTTAATCCGTGATTTAAGAGGTTATTTTGGTGATTTGATTACACGAATAAGTCCGTAGAATGTTTTTGAGGTTGTGCATATGTTTGGTTTGGAGCCCCGAGGGTTCGGGTGAGTTTCGAATGGGTTTAGAGAAGTTTTGATCTCATAAAAAGTTGCAGGTTTTTGCTGTTGAGTGCCCAGGGATTTTGTTCTTCGCGTTCGCATGGGCCCACTCGCGAACGCGTAAGGTAAATCTCCCAAGTGCCAAATTTCTTCTTCGCGAATGCGAAGCTGGTGACGCGAACACGAGGCTAAGGGGGTACCCTTTGCGAACGCAACCAAGCATCCGCTGACGCGTAAGGTTAAAGGCCTAGGGGAGGGGTTCACATTTTTACACTACGCGAACGCGGCCACTGGCCCGCGAACACGAAGGCTCAAGGGGTCAAAGCCTAGCGAATGCGAGCCCAATGTCACGAACGCGAAGGTCTCACCGGCCTAGCTCATCGCGAACGCGATAATCCTGTCGCGAACGCATAGGCCAAATTCGCCCAGTTATTTTCAAGATCAAAAACATAATACATTACGGGAATTCCACCATTTTTCATAAACTTCATCTTCTCCACACCTCTTGGGTGACTTTTGAAGAGGAACTTCACCATAGCTTCATAGGTATGTAATCCTAAGCTCATTTTCTTTCATTTTTATCAGCACCCACTAGATTTCTAGGCCTAAGACATGAGATTAAGGATAGAAAATTAGGAATTTGGGTAGAGTTAGGACTTTTTGATTATTTGGAAATTTGACCTCATTGTGGGGTCGGATTTCAAAATAAATTATATATTCGGGCTCGTGAGTGAATAGGTTATCGGGTTTTGGTCCGAACCTCATGTTTTGACTAAGCGGGCCGGGGGTCCATTTTTCGATTTTTGAGAAGAATGATTGGAAAGTTATAATTAAGCATTGGAATTGGATTGTTTGGTGTTTATTGATATTATTAAGTCGATTATGTCTAGATACGATTGATTTGGAGCCAAATTCGAAAGGGAAAGCAGTGTTTGAGGCTTGAGTTGGCCGTGAAAGTTCGAGGTAATTGTTCGGTCTAACCTTAGCTTGAGGGATTGGGTGTTGTGTCCTATTTAATATTTGCTTCTTGTTGAGTATGACGTATAGGCATGGCGACGAGTATCTATACGTTGATGTCGAGCATGACCGTGAGTCTTAAATTGTGAATTATTGTGTTCTTAAATAATACTATGGATGCTTAAATTGATGGTTCTCGGTATTGAGCAAGTATTTAGATTGTTCTCGTGGAAATTTCTTATGATTGAGAATTGGTATTAGCTGAGGTATTTAGATGTTGAAATGAGATTGGTTATAGCTATTTCTCCCTTGCCGAGATGTATTTACTT
Source organism: Nicotiana glauca (assembly GCA_026770625.1). NCBI lineage: Eukaryota > Viridiplantae > Streptophyta > Magnoliopsida > Solanales > Solanaceae > Nicotiana > Nicotiana glauca. The sequence goes on from MU704897.1 coordinate 48,112, forward strand.
GTACTGTCGTTTTCCTTGCTGGGATAGTGTAGTTCTTTATTGATCCCTTGCTAGAACTCTTATTATGATTGTTGTTGATTGTATATTTGGATCGGGTTGTGCGACGCAACATTGTTATATTTGGATCGGGTTGTACGCCGCAACAGTGATATAAATGGATCGGATTGCACGCCGCAACAATAATATAATAGATCGGGTTGCACGCCGCAACAATGATATAAATGGATCGGGTTGTAAGCTGCAACAGTTATATAAATGGATTGGGTTGCACGCCGCAACAATGATACAGTTGGATCGGGTTGCATGCTACAACAATTTTATTATTGACTGATGTAGATCTTGAACTGTTCTCTTATATTTCTCTTAAAATACTGTTGGACTTGATATTTCCCCCCGCAGCATGTATCCCCTCCCATCTTTATTTGTTTATTTCCTGTTTTATTTTTTCGCTTGATCGCAACCAACTATACGCTACTAAAGAGTAGGAGAAGAGGGCCGCAATAGCTTTTACCCGATATGAGGGTCGGGATCGAATCCTCAGGGAGCTAGAAGGGAATTCGGGTGTCTACTTAGGATAGAGTTGCGTGTGTGCTCTTAGATGATCTTTTCATTTTTGGGGTTTTCAATTATAAACTACTAAATTGAAACTAAATTAAGCTACAAGATGATTGATAAAGTTGTATCTAATGGGAAGAAAGGCACTAGGGTCGTGACACTACCTAGGTGGCTAATTGGCGGGTAGATGTTACTGAGGTTCGATTTACATGTTTGGGGCTTATGATATAACCGTTGCACAATTTTACCCACTATCACACCTCTCGGTAGAGAGTGATTTTGCCCACTTGACTCTCTCGAGACCAAATGGGTAGGCAAATTAGGACAAGCAACTAGGGTTCAAGTAGAGTAATTACTCTCTTGAGATTTAACCCATTAATGGGACTATCATTTCTCATGAGTCCATCCCAATTACTTATTGGGTCAATTTAGGGGTCATAGACTCTCTTTCTCAAGAGGAGTTAAACCCACTAAGTTTGAATCAGTGTTTGCAACCACAAATTCGAAATTAAAACATAAAATCAACCCAAATAGCAAACACCCATAGTCAATCTAACCCTAGATGAAAACACCCATCAATTACCCATACTAGGGTTGAGCCACAACCCTAGATAATGGGTCTAGCTACTCATGCTTGGACAAGAAAATGAAGAAATACATGAAGAACAAGACATAATAACTAAATACTAGATTAAATTGCAAGAATATGTTGTTAATTTAAAGCTAAGATGCCAAAAATGGCTACAAAAGTATCCTCACGAGCGCAACTCAAGTCTAGAAAAATAATAGATGACCTAAAAACATAAGTGCGAGCTGCACTAAATGGACCATGGCCGCACTGGGCTCCTTGACTTCAACATTGGTTTCTCTGAACTTGGACTCCGCGGACCGCGTAAAATGGACCACGGCCGCGGAGGGAGTTTGGCACGGTCCGCGCAATAACGACTGCGGACCGCATTGCATTATCTTGGAAAGATGGTAGCTCCCTGAATCTCTTGATCGCGGACCGCACAAAAGAGTAGTGCAGTCGCGGAGCCCTAACTGTGGACCGCGTAAAATGTATCGCGACCGCATTGCCCTTGAGCCCAAATTGCCAACTCTCTAAATCTCCTAGTGCGGCCGCACGTCCATTTTGTGCGATCCGCACTAGGCCTTCTTTCCTTACATTTATTGGTCTTTGATACTTGAGCAGGTTTTACTCCTTTTTTAGTCGATCTTTGATAATTCGTCACTTTGTCAATCAAACCTGCAAACAAGTACAACCTGTGAGCCTTTTGGGACTATTTTGTACAAACATATGATCAAAGCATAGGCAAGTAGTGGCATAAAACATGATAAAATCCTAACTTATCAACTCCCACAAACTTAAACCTTTGCTTGTCCTCAAGCAAACAAAATAAGACTCACCCCTTAAAGGAAAATCCAAGTAATTCCGGCTGACCTAAAGTAACCTCAACAAGCATCAATTGGGAATAACAATTGCCCTCAATACAAATGGATCATTAACAACATTTAAACCTTGAAAACTATGGATCAAGTGTGACATAAGAGCATAAAAAATTAACCCATTACATCAAAGAACTCTCTCAATTACTTTGGTCGTTGTGGAACCTAAACTCATACATCATCAACTCTCTCTAAGCAAACCTCACCTTTTAGAGTATAAGCATACAAACCGAGGTTAATGGGAGTTCACTCGTCTCTCTCAAGGAAATGTCATAAGTCCAGTTCTAAGTACCATATGCTTGACCCTCATGTAAGTATCCACTAATGCGAGCGTCATCCAACTCAAGATCATATAGGGCTTTTGTGGAGTCAATGTAAAGGCTTTTGGGTAAGGGTAGGATATGTTTTTGTTCAAGTAGGCTCAATCTTCCCTTAACCACTTCTTTTGATTCATTTGGCACAATTCACTTGACTCTTTGAGTCATTTCACCTCTTCCAAGGGGTTAGAAAGACACAATGTCACTCTTTCTTATGCAATTCAAAATATTTCTTCTTTTCTACTTTTTACACACCTTTTTCACTTTTGCTTTCCTTGAATCCCTTTTTATTCTTGTTCACATTGGGCTTTCTTTTTGTCTCTTTCTTTTCTTTATTTTTCAGTGCCTTCCTTTTCGTTTGCTTTTGTACCTTTTACCGCTTTGTTTCCTTTCTTGTCTCCTCCCTCAAACTTAGACTTAGGCATTACTCAAGGGAAGATTTGGGTACCAAGAGAGGGTAGAATTTAGAACGGGTATAGGCTTAAAGCATTGGTTCTTGAACGAAAAAAGGTTTAAGTCTCAAAAGGGTTAGCTAGAGATTATCTCATTGGTAGGCTATGGAATTGTTCAACTTGTCATTTGGATCAAGGAGAGCCTATAATCACTTCTCAAGTCGAATTTTCACTCAAAATGTCGCCTCAACAAACATTTAGGGCAAGTTCTAGACCATTGGCTCGGGACTTGGACTCAAAATTCGATTTCTCACCACACACACTCAAGGATTGCTAAAGATATAGAGTCGAGGGTCCACAACAACCTTAGAGACGATTGAGCACACAATAGTCCCGAAAGACCACATGATGTTTGTTTGGTCAACACAAGAGTCTGAAGGTTTGAAGGTTACTACTTTCACCATCCTAAACACAACCACTTGTCTTTGACCATAGGATCAAAGGAAAATGTGTTAGGCCCAAGTGAAGCTATGCATGAGGTACCCTTAACTATAAACTACTAAAAACAAAAGAAAAATAAAAAATGGACTCAATCCCTTAAGAAGGTTGTCACTCCATCCACCATCGGGAAGAGCCACCCGGTTCACACAATACTCCACCCTTGGAAAGAACCGTAACATTAAGAAAACCAAGGGCTTATTGAAAGCGCCAAAAACGAGACAAAAAGGCTACAAGCCTATCTAATAAGCTAAAAATGAAAAATTTGTATGAAGAATAGAAAATAGAATTAATATTTACAATAAGGGATTAGAATATACAACGGAGGATGAATATATACAAAAATGTAACTTTATATACATACCAAAGAGAAGATAAAAAGTACGATAAGAGTAACTAAATGTAAAGTTATATACAGACCAAATAGAAAATCAACAGAAACATAAACTAAGTCAGCTAATATATACAATCATTCGGATAAAAAAAGTAGGGCGCACCCCCACGAATAAAAGCTGGCATTGTCCCCAACGCCAACTAAACAAATAAGAATAAAAAATCAAGAGTAAAGGATATAGGAGCTCCCTAGGCATCATCCGTCTGCATAGGAACATGAGTGGTCCTCGGGTCCTCTGTATGCACGGGAACCTCAGACCGGTTCCCGCTATCCTGCTGCTCAACCGCTGGGATTGGGGCCTGGACCTGGACAGGCTGTGACTCAGGTACATCCTGTGGCTGACTAGAGGAAGCCTCTGGTGGGTCCGCCAGCTGGATGACGGCATCATCTGCTCTCGGGATAGTCCTCTTCCTCTTTAGGGGCCTCTGTGACTACTCCTGAACGGTGACTGCTGCTTGGTCCTCAAATAGTAAATCCAAAGGCAGCTGATCTGCCTTCAGTCTCTTTACATCTGCCCTGAGCTCCTTCACGGACTCCCTGGAAGCCCATGTCTTGCGCAACTTCTTGTGCTCCATGGCAATCTCTTTGAGAGCCTTGCCATATGAAGCCACTGCCTTCACCAACTCAGCTTGGGTGCTGAGGATCTTCTCTTAGTTATCAAGCAGCTTCTTCAAAGCATCCTCTATAGACTGTGGAACATGGACTGGCGGAGGAGCTGACTGAGCTGCAATGGTGGAGGTAAAAGTGGACAACTTGGATGAAGCAGTAAACATCCAGTTATTCATGCTCTGAAGTCCCTGGTGTAATCTGTGGGCAGTGATAGGATGGGCCCGAGAAGATGAAATCTTCAGGTCAGCTGTGGTGGACGGGCCTGGAGGCACATCAGCAGAAGTGGAAGGTCCGGCAGGCATGGGAGCAACGGTGGAGGCAGGCTCAGTGAAGGCCTCTACCTCAACTGGCTCTTCAGACTGGCCAGGTTGGGCAGAAGCAGGAGGCTTGTAGTTCTTGTCCTTGGGGTTGTCCGGTCCCCTCAAATGGTACCAAGAGTAAGGAGCCACGGGTTTGGCTTTGACATCATATCTCTTCTTCTCCACCTCCAGGTCCCAGAAATACATAGTGAGAGTGTTGGAAAAAGGATAGTTCCGGTCATGCTCAAGCCTTACTGCAGAAATGATGCAGGACATACCATTGCCCACATTGATAGAATATCCCACCATGATAGATGCAACAAGAACAACCCGGGGAAGTGGAATAGTCTGATCATGGGTAGTGGGGTCAAGTCGACTGCACACAAAAGTCAACCACCCCCTAGCCTCAAAGTTAAAGGTTTTCCGAAATATTTTGGTCCCTGCTGTCAACCACTTTGGAACAGTACCTGGCCCTGCCAAGTACTGGGCTAACCATGGACGGACTCCCTCACCCATCTCTAACTTAACCAGACAGAGAGACTCATCTTCTTCCATGAACCCCAAATACTCATTCAGGGATTTTCCATCAAACATCACCTTTTTGTTTCTAACCTTGGTCACCTTAGTACCCTTGATGATGTGGGCCATATTACAATAAAATTCCCAAACCATGTGCTCATTTGCATCAATACACTTCTCCATGAAACACTCCCAGCCTACTCTAGTTCTAAACTCCCTCTGCACATTAGGGTTGTGGGGTAAGAGGTCATTGCCAATGAAACTCCTCTCCAATATCAAGTGCCTCACCGGCCACCACTCCATAAACTTGTGATAGGCAACCTGGCTCACAAACCTGTCTTCCCATACCTCAGGTCTTCTAGTTCGGGCAATGCCTCCAACCTGAGGCTCGCCACCTTCACCACCTTGTAACTCCTCTTCATCTCCGCCTGCACTCTCCCTAGATAATGAAGTTGTGGGGGAGGTGGAGTCATCCCCATTACCTGCTGCCGACTCCTCAGTAGAATCAGAGACTACATTCACCGGCCTCCTAATAGTGGGTGATGCTGGAGGGGTATCAGGCATTTGGAAGCGGGTGATGATGTGAATTGGGATTGAGTCTGAGGAGACGTCCTGGGATGGCATATACTCACTCCCAAAAGAATGGGAGGTAGCTTTATCTGCAACTTTTATCAACTTCCGGGTCTTTTTGATGTTTTCCTGAGCTTGGGGATTGAGTTTTACCACTCTCTTTCCTTTACCCCCTCGGGAGGAACCACTTCTCCCGGGTTGTTGTGATCCTTTACCACCTTGTTGTTTAACCATTATCTGCAGACACACGCATCTAACATTGTTAGTTTTAAGCACAGGCAGTAAAACCGATGAATGAAATGGATTGCAGACAGCAGAGAAATTAATTGCAGAATCAGTTGCAGAACACAGCACCGCGGCCCATACAAAAGAGAGTGCGGCCACACAGAGAGCATCGCGGTTCGCGCAAAAGCGATCGTGGTCCGCGTTAGGTCAAATTACTAAAAGATACCTCTCTAAATATCCCCACCGCGGTCAGTACAAAATGGGAATGCGACTGCAGTGTGTCAGCGTGGACCGCGTAAAGTGCAATGTGGTCGCGCTAGGCAAAGTTTACTTCCAGCCATAAGGGCACCGCGGTCCGCGCAAAAGCGATCGCGGGCCGCGGTGAGTGTCTCACTTAAGCACTGAGTTAGGGTTTATAAATTCGTTCAATTTTCCCTACTCATTTGCCCAACCATTATGAATGCCCAACACACACAAGCCCAACATTTAAATTACCCTAAACTTATAATTAAATGAAAAAGAAGAATCTACGAGAAGAAAAAGAAGTTAAGAAATACTGGGAAAGAAAATAAATTGAAAATATAAAATTAATCAATGAAAGATGCATGAAATGTTACCAGATTATGAAGATTGGATGCAAGTATTCAATGCAAGCAAAAGGAAACCCTTGAGGTCTATTTATAGACAAACAGTGGGACCCATCCTCACCTACCAGCGGGGTAGCACAAAATGGACCATGGACCGTGTTAGGTTTCATCACTTGAAGTTTGAGAAGGAAACCTCCACGGACTGCACAAAAGCGACCGCGGCCGCGATGGAAAACTACAAAGAGCCAGCATATCTTGCTTACACCAGTGCGGACCGTACAAAATGGACGTACGACCGCACTGAAAACTTCAGAGACTTGACATTTTTGCACTTATGCCATGCACTGCATCAACTCAATCCCTGCAACATCTCATAACCAATTACCTTAAAAATCAATCCTAACTACCAAGAAAATAAAAAGAAAAACACATGGGTTGCCTCCCAAGAAGTGCCTGATTTAACGTCGCGGCACAATGCTGGTTTCCATCACATCATTTGAAATGAACTACAACCACCACACAACTATTATCAATCTTCCCAAGATAATGCTTGACACAGTGCCCATTCACCCTAAAGACTTCACCACTTTTGTTCTTCAAATCTAGAGCACCAAATGGGGTTACACATACAGCTTCAAATGACCCACTCCATTTTGATTTCAGCTTTCCGGGAAATAGACTTAGACGGGAGTTGAACAAAAGGACCAAATCACCAACCTTGAACTCCTTTCCACGAGCATATTTGTCATATAAGTACTTCATCTTGTCCTTATAAAAGGACGAACTAGAGTATGCATGGAACCGAAATTCATCAAGTTTATTTAGTTGATCAACACAAAGATTGGCCGCAACATCCCACTCAAGATTAAGCTTCCTCAAGGCCCACATAGCCTTATGCTCCAATTCCATAGGTAGGTGACATGTTTTTCCAAATACTAATCGATACGGATACATACCAATTGGGGTCTTGTACGCGGTCCGATAGGCCCATAGAGCATCATCTAACTTTTTGGACCAATCGGTCCGATTTGCATTGACAGTTTTGGACAAGATGCTCTTGATTTCTCTATTTGATACTTCAACTTGACCACTTGATTGCGGATGGTAAGGTGTAGAGACTTTATGGTTAACACCATACTTAGAAGTAAGGTATCAAAAGCTCTATTACAAAAGTGCGATCCACCATCACTAATGATTGCCCGGGGTGTACCAAACCTTGTGAATATGCTCTTTTTAAGAAATGACACCACATTCCTAGATTCATTATTAGGCAAGGCCACGAACTCAACCCATTTTGACACATAGTCCACTGCTACAAGAATGTAAGTGTTCCCATACGAGCTAACAAAAGAACCCAGTCAATACCCCAAACATTAAAGATATCAACTTCCAGAATTGTGTTAAGAGGCATCTCGTCTTTCTTGCAAATCTCTCCCGCTCGTTGGCATTGATCACATCCCTTTACTAAATCACTAGCATCCTGAAACAAAGTCGACCAATAGAAATCGTAACTCAAAACTTTTTAAGACGTCCTTACCCCTCTATGATGGCCACCATAGGGGTAGGAGTGACAAGCCTCCAAAATACTCAATTGTTCACCTTCCGGGATACACTTTCTAATCACACCATCCGTGCAAATCTTAAACAAGTACGGATCATCCCAATAAAAATCCAAACTATGTTTGAGTTTCTTCCTTTGGTTAGAAGAGAGCTCACACGGGACAATTCCAGTTACAATGAAGTTGGCAATGTCCATGAACCATGGCATGTCACACATTGACACGGAAAGAAGTTACTCATCGGGAAATGTATCATTTATCTCAAGGCCGTTACATAGCTGTCACACCTCCTTTTTTACGAGCTTTTTACTACACCCCGTAAAGGGATATAATAAAAGGAAGGAGTTTTTCCAATTTAAGGACAATCGGAACGGGATTTATTTATTTAATTTCAGAGTCGCCACTTGGGAGATTAATGGTGTCCCAAGTCACCGGTTGAATCCCGAACCGAGGAAAGTTTGACTCTGTTAACAGTCCGCGAACTAGAAATTCGGTTAAGGAATTCTGTTAATCCGGGAGAAGGTGTTAGGCACTCCCGAATTCCGTGGTTCTAGCACGGTTGCTCAACTGTTGTATTTATTTTCATCTGATTTCATATGTTCCGTTTTTATGTGCATTTAGTATTCCGCTTTATTATTCAAAGAATTACAACGTCGTGAAAATGTATTTTTGACCACGCCGTACCAGTACGCCCGTGGCTTTTAACACATTTCGACTTCGTTGAGACTTGGATTTGGATCACATAAATGTGCATCCGTATTAAGAAGGTAATATTATTATAAATCGTGCCTAGAGTATCTACGTCTTGTTAACTTTGGGAAAGTCCGTGAAGTTTGCTAAACGGTCCTTCCAAATCTAAGGTTTTTATAACAATTATTTGAGGGCCCCGCAATTGTATTTTTAATGCGGCGAGGCTCATCTCATTTTTATTTAAGGTCATGTCTAAAGTACTATATTTTCTACGTGTTTTGTCTCTAATCATGAAAGAAGTGTCCTAAATTGTTTATCCATTACCTAATAATTTGACATTTAGAGCCATAAACCCTGAAGGTTCAAGTTTATTTCTTATTGGGCTTAATTATACCCATGCATCAGTTTCTCAATCTGAATTTTGGTTCGGGCCAGCCCATAAAGCTATGGCCCAGAACAAGTTTCAATACTATTTGACTAGGCCCATATTCCATCACCATATCTATTACATTTGGGCTTTGCATTTTAACCTTTCTCGAATTGAATTCACAACAGAAAATGTATCTTACTTCTTCATTTTTTAGCTTGTTATAATTTCAAATTCAAATTCAGGACAGTATTGTGTTTATCTATGAATATCTTTCATTTATTTTTTGATTCAAAGTTTATGTACAGAACTAAGTCTAGTAAGACACAGTTTTCCAATCGAAGCAGACTCATTATTATTACAAGTAATAACGTACTAAATGTGTAAAAATATTTCTAACGCTAACTTTATTTGAACTAACTAACTGACATCATAATAAAACTGTTTCTTCATTGAGAAAATATTTACAGAAGTAATATCACATTGACACACACAAGTTCATATCTAATCTCCAACCTTAACAATTATAGATCTACAATTAGCAAATAGTCATGCGTTAAAAAAACAGATCTATTATTTTCAGAAGGAAAGCTCTATAAATGTTCAATGATTCCAAAACTATAACTTGAGATTTGAATTCAGCTATTATTTCTAAATTTTTTTTTGTTTTTTCCGATTTTTATCAGTTAATCTATCTACTATTTCGATTATATGGTTTAAAGACGTCACTGCTAGTCTTACTTAATAAACGGAGTCCAAAATAAAGTTCAGTCCCTATTATTACATTTTTTCAGACTAAACCTAACAAATACAAATGACTAATAAGACAGTATAATATGAAATAACACTCGAAACTTCAATTCATCTTCTTCAAATTCATATTTACAGCTTCAATCGATAGAGCTTGTACCTGGTAATAAAATGAAATTGATGAGAATCTAGGCAAAGATGAAGGATCAGCAATCAACAACAGCTCACAAAATGATCAGAACAGTCCAGCAATCCAGATTCACACCAAAATGAAGGCAAACCAGTAGAAAAACCCAACAGAAGCAAAAACCAGACCACAAATAATCACTTCAACCCAAAAACAACCTCGATCCAATAGTAATTCAATCACCAAAGTCAAATAGAAGAAACACAGATTTGAAATTACTTGCAGGATCAGTGAAACAACAATACTTCTGTGGATTTTAAGTTTTGAGGTGAAGAGAATACTCGAATTGCAATTTGCAAAACAGAATGGAAGATGTTTAGTGTTTCAGATTTTGCTTAAGGTTTCTAACTTCCAAACTTCAAAAACCCTCCTCCTCAATGAAGGCTAATGTAGCCTATTTATAGATTTGAAAAGGGAGGGAATTTCAAATGCTGAAATTGTCCCTTAGTCCCTTCTTTATTGTAATTAGACCCCTATTCTTTTTATTTAATTGTCTCTTTTTCCCCTGTATTTATGCCGTGTTACCCCTTTTCCCCAATCTAGAAGGTTCCTACCCTTAGCTTTTACCCTTCTAACCCTACCTCTTTAAGATTATTACTGCTTTACCCTTTTATCCTGTCTAAAATACCCTTCACCCCTTAAGTATTTACCAATAAACCAAATTGGATTCCCAAATCTACCCCTATCCACTTAGGATTATTACAATGAACCTGCTGCCATTCCCCAAATTAACCCTGCCTTTTTGTTTTATTTACCCTTGACCCCGTAATGCCCTTTAACCTTAGCTATAATCAGATGCCCAAAATTACTTCTAAAATCAGGGTCGAAAAATCTTAACAAAATTAATCAATTAGTTGTCAATTTAACAGATATAACCAAATCAGAACCAGGTAATCAGTTAACGAGATTCAGAAGATCACTTAAACAAATAAAGAATCTAATTAACAGAAAACCTTAGTTACTAATCAAGTTTTTTAAACAATCAAACCCTAAAAACTAAGTATAACAGTATGAACAGCAATTAAAACCTAAGACTATGTTATTTTTATCAAGAATTAATCCACAAAAAGGAAAATCGTGGACATGCAACAAAAGCAGAAGTAAAACAATAGAAAGAGAATCAGACACTTAGCTTTTTTTTTATTCTCTTTTCTTCTTTATTTTCTTTTTCTCTCTTTCTTTCTTCTGTTCTTCTCTTTTCTTCGTTTTTCTTGATTTTCCAGGCTTTTTCAAACTCTGGATATCATTTTCTTGGGACCTTTAGCTTCATGCAGACCTTTGAGTCTTCTTTTAGTGAAAAGACTCCTTAGACTTAGGGCTGGGTGTTTGAGGGACGTCATGGGGTGGTTTTGAAGCAATAGTGTTTGCCGACGTGGATTCCAGCGACACTCAAATTAATATTCGACAAGTTCTGGACTTATTCGAAGGAAGATACTTAGAGGGGGTGAAATAGGAGGCCTAGGGGGTCCTAGGGTGTTAAGGGTTGATTCAAATTCAAACCTCGTGTTCGCCGGAGTAGGGTTCTGGCGACACTTGGCTAAATATTCGAAGAGTTCTGGTTGGTTTTGAAGGATACTGGTTATGGAGGGTGAAAGGGGAGGTGAAGACCTTTACGTGGTGTTAATGGTGGTTTCATTGAAGTTGTTTGTGTTTCCCGCCGGTAGGGTTCCGGCGGGGGTTGAGAGAGGAAGGGGGAAAGAAAGGCGGCTAGGGTTTTGTTTTGTTGAAGAATGATATGAAATGGGGTGTGTATTACATTTTATGTATTTAAAACCCCAGACTTATTAAGAACCGTTGGATTAATCAATTCAACAGCTCAGATCAATCGTTACCTTAAACTACATCATGTCATTTAAGTAGTGATTGAACCGTAACCGTTGGATTGATCGAGTTAACGGTCCAGATTCCCTACCTTAAAAAGACACAGTTTGGATTTAAATGAAGGCGTGACCCCGTCCGTTAGATCTACTTAATGAACGGTTGAGATTAAGCCTTCCCTATGCGACGTCGTTTGGATTAATGGTCATTGGACCGGTTTCCTTTGGGCCTGGATC
>MU704903.1:4526-22631 GCA_026770625.1 Nicotiana glauca
CCTTCTCCCGGGTTAACAGAATTCCTTATCTGGATTTCTAGTTCGCGGACTGTTAACAGAGTCAAATTTTCCTCGGTTCGGGATTCAACCGGTGACTTGGGATACCATTAATCTCCCAAGTGGCGACTCTGAAATTTAAATAAATAAATCCCGTTCTGACTGTCCTTAAATTGGAAAAAACTCATTTCTTTTATTACATTCCTTTTCAGGGTGTAGTAAATGCGGTAAAAAAGGAGGTGTGACATCCAGCGTGACTCTTCCTGCTTAAACGGGCAATGATATCTCCCCGGGAGTCCGTTCCACTGCATTATTAAAACATGTCAGTGTTATGCAACGCGGTATTACCTTATCTTCGAGTCTCATTTGCACGAGGACCCTTGGATGGATAATATAAGCGCCGCTTCCGTCATCAATAATGATTCTTTTAACATCAATATCGATGACACGTAAAGTTATAACCAAAGCATCATAATGAGGAAAAGACAAATCGGCGGCATCAGACTTATCGAAGGTGATACTATCTTCGAAGTCGTCATACTGTTCATGGGCGATTATTCCCTTTAATTTGTGCGTGGTGGTGAACTTGACGTGATTGATTGTTGAGTCGTTGCCACCTCCGACGATCATGTTTATGATACGTGCTGGGGAAGGCGACTTCGGCTGCCCCTGGGGTTGTTCCCGTCCGCGTGCGAAGTTGGTTTTCTTTTTTTTGCTAAGTAGTTCCCTCAGGTATCCTTGATTCAACATCCTGACTACCTCTTGCCGTAGGCCTATGCAGTCCTCGGTTCTGTGTCCTCGTTCCTGATAGAACTCATATAGAAAGTTTTATTTCCTTGTGGTAGGGTCTGATTTCATCTTCTGCGGCCACTGCACCTTGGTGCCCAACTTCTCCAGTGCGTACACTATTTCTGAAGGAGACACACAAAAGTTATGGGCGGATAATAAAGGAGGCATACCTCTTTCATTTCTGAGTGGAGCGACATCTCGCTGTAGTGCATCTGTGTGCCTTGGTGGTGGCGGATGGGAAGATCTGATGTAAGGCTGGCGTCTTTCTCTGTTGGAGCGTGGGAGTTGTTCTCGCCATCCCTCGTTGCGTCGATCCCTCCTTGCTTCTGAGTGTATCGTTGTTATCCATTGGGTTGGCCCGTTAAAGTCGTCCTCATCTGCTCGTACCTCAGCACAGTAGGCATTGTGGATTTCCTCCCATGTGGTAGGGGGATATTTCATTAGGCAGCTTAATAGTTTCTTAGTTGCCCTCGAGCCGTCTCTGTTTAGCCCGTTCTGGAAAGCGGCAACCGCCATACCTTCCTACGCTTGGTAGACTCATCCTCACCCTGTTAAACCTGGCTAGGAAGTCCCTGAGTCCCTCCCCTGCGGTTTGCCTAACAGCGAAGATATCGTTGACTCTTGCTTCCGCTTTCTTTGCTCCTGCATGGGCGGTGACGAACTTATCTGCCTTTTCCTCGAACGTTGATATCGTCTTAGCTGGCAGCTGAGAGTACCACGTTAGGGCCCCTCCTGTCAACATCTCACCAAACTTTTTCAGCAGCACGGATGGTTCATATTCTTTCAATAGATCGTTGCCCTTCACAACAGTGACATAGTGGATCAGATGATCCTCGGGATCTGTGGTTCCGTCATATATCCTTAAGTAAGGTGGCATCTTGAAGGTTTTTGGGATAGAGTGAGGAGCATCTTATTTAGTGTACGGTTGTTCAACGAACCTTCCCACGTCGCGTTTTGGTAGCAACTTGGGAGCATCGGGGATCTTGTCTACTCTCTCCTGATGTTCTTTCATTTGGTCACGGAGCGCCTTGTTTTTATTCTCCATTTCTTCCATCTTCTTGAGGATGGCTGTGAGTGTGCCATCGTTGGTCTGTATATTGATGGGGATGTTATTTGCTTGTACAACCTCAGGTTCACCTATGGCAGTAGTGATGCCTACCATTGATGCACGCCTGATGTTACTTTGTGGCGCCTTCTCGATCAAGCCACTTAGAGTACTTGTCAGCCACTCCTCCAGTAGCTTCTCGACTACCGGGGGTGTTTCCTTAGCCATAGATGTTGAAGCTCCTTTTTCATGCAAGATCGTCAGATCTTCAGATGGGGAGAGTGAGACTTCTCCATTGGGTGTAATACCGGGTGTTGTGTTCGTAATATCCTCTTCATCGGCCTCGTTGAGAGGACCAATGAGATTGGTTGCAACACCCGCTACTGCTTTCATTCTTGCGTTATTTTTTGCCATCTTTTGCTTCTGTGTGATTTAGAGAATGGTAGTTGGTTGTTCTCTAGGTGCAAACTATGATTTTGATTCTCGAAATTCCCACAGACAGCACCAAATTGTTTAGCTCAAAAGTTAACAAGATACTTTACAAGCGCAAAACAATCAAAAATAAACGAGGGTAAATCGTAATCAAATATAATATGACTTAGAAACGAAATTAATAGTATTCGACGAGATAATATAGATCTGATGATATAGAGAGAGTATCCTTATAGAGATAGAGAGAGAAAGAGAGCTTTTGTTATCTCAGAATAATGATCGGATCCCTTTTACAACATGAGGGTCTCCTTTATATAGTAGGAGACCTTCCTCGAAATAATAAAAATAGTATAAAAGTAGGTAGCGTCTTCTTAGTGAGGGCGCTAAGGTTTAAGCGACGTCGCTTCTGTCCCTACGCCTAAGTCGTACTCTTTTTTTAGTCGACACACGTCCGCTGGTCGTACCCATCAACACAGAGACGTGGAGGGTCGAATTCGACCCCATACAACAAGGTCACCTTGACAGAATAAGTGATTAATGTCTTCAACTTCAGCTCGGTTGTTGGCAAGATTACAGCAATAACATTGGAGAGTTAGAGTAAGTCCAAGCCTAGCCACTTTCTTGTCAGTGCAAAGCTCAATACTTTGTTCAAAGCTCAATATAATTTTATCTTCTTATTTATTGACATTATTGCTATTGTGCCCGGAAGCCTTGCTCCCGGAATCGCCATTTCTGCTACTTTACTCCAATCTCATGGCTAAGTATCATATTTTTATTTAATTCATCTATAATTTCAGGATCAAATTAATTCACTTGTCTATATATAAACCACGTATAAATTCAACTATACCGTTTTACGGGTGAACACCAACCATTTTCAAATAAAAATTTCAAATCATTTAAATAATATTTACGATATATGTAGTAATATTATTTTATGTTTTGAAATGTCTAAATTTTATCTTAAAAAGTTTAGAATTGATGCTCCTTTCAGTCTAGTGATTTTTAACCGGTATATTTATTGTCTTTCTACTTCTAGATATGGTATTTGTTTCTTTTTCTTGATACGTCATAGGTATATTAACTATCGAAGATATATTAATTTGAATGGAGTAATAAACAAACAAATAAATAAAAATGTACGGTTGATGCAGTAGAATGGCAATGTGGCGGAGACCACAAACGGAAGCCACGGTCAAATGGTTCGAGATACTAGAACTGACACTAAATCTAAAACACTTACACAAGGGAGAAGCTTCCCAGTTCCTATTGGGTAAGCAGTCCAACGATGACCACATGGCCCGTTTTTTTAGTTGTACGGATGCGAATGGACTTGTTCATCTGCCGCATGGGCCCATTAATTTATTATTCGGCCGTGCCATCTCGAAGCAAAAGAAGTATAACTTTACAATATTGCCACTGTTGTTGAAACTATCTACTGGAGCACCCTTGCATACGTTGATCAATAAATTTCATTATCTTTTTGTCTTGGAATCTAGATTTATTATTGTTATTATTTTTTTGCTTATAACAATAATATTGTTAATATTAGATCACATCGGATAGGACAATTGTCATTGTTACAAAGCGTGGCTCTCCAACTATATGTAGTTCTAAAGACAAAAGAAAAGAGAAATAAAAACAAAAGGAGGGAGCTTTAATAGTATTGACCTATGGGAGGAGCTAGGATAGCAGAAGTGGGTTTAGTTAAATTCTCTTTGTCGAAAAATTATATTATGTATATATGGTCAAATAATTTTTATTTTTATTTTATAATAGATGTTGAATTTCCTAGACGTCTTTGAGTGTTTGTTTCTTTATATTTGAACCCCCTTGAAAAAAATTTCGTCTCTCTTGATAGGCTGTAACTTCACCCCTATTAGTAACATATTAGAAACAAAAGATTTTATGAATGATCTTTGCTACAAAACCCAAAACAACCATATAAAAAAGAAGAAGCAATTGATGGAGGAATACTAATCTCTCTCAGGTTCTATTAGCGCTTTGATTAATTAGTATATGCCTAATAAAATAACAAATCATCTTTAAAATCAGCAAAAAAAGAGGAATCAAATAAACTTACAAAATAGTCATATTGTTGTATGGGTCTATGACAACACGAGGACCGGTGCAAAAAGGAATGGCGAGGGGTTGATTAAGTCATGGTTGTATCCATAAGGCACCGTAACGATGGGTATCTCGGTCATGGCCGAGGTCGAACCATCAAAAGGACCGTATGGCGAAGTCCATATCGTGGCATTTAGAGGGGACGAACTAAAGTACAATCGGCAAGTTAGGGTACTCTGGCTAAGGACCGTTGGATAAAGAGGAATACTTACTATATATACTAGAATAGAGAACGGGGGAGGGGGGGCTCTTTCTTCTTCTTCTTCTTCTAAAGTTAGAGTAGAACGGGAGAACATTTTGGACGAAAATCAAGAGAAGGTTTAGAACTTAGTTGCTGACCTTTATAATCACTATTACAGAATCAATAAAGATAGATCCCATAATTGTTATTTGCATTCCTTCTCTGTCTTCTTTGTTCTTACAGTAAGGAACAGTATGTCAAGAATGTAAGTCTATCATTTGTATTTGATACATTTTATAATCTTGAAGAGTTTATGAGCTTAATTATGTCATATTTTCTTACTCAATGTTCTTCGATCTAGAGTTAATTATCCTTGGCTAGGATTTATCCTCTATTTTCTAATTAATTCATTTTAAGAGAAGGTTTAGCACTTTTTTGGTAAAATAATTTGGCGCCGTCTGTGGGGATTTGCTAGCCAATATCTTAGTTCATTATGCACTGAGCACGTCCGCAATCCTATTTGCTATATTAACGTTATATACCAATCTATACTTCCTCCTCTTAGGAAGGGACGATAGCCT
Organism: Nicotiana glauca; assembly: GCA_026770625.1. Taxonomy (NCBI): domain Eukaryota; kingdom Viridiplantae; phylum Streptophyta; class Magnoliopsida; order Solanales; family Solanaceae; genus Nicotiana; species Nicotiana glauca. The sequence goes on from MU704903.1 coordinate 9,679, forward strand.
ACTGTGTAATTCTTAGAAATAATCGGCTTGTCTTTATTTTTGCACACATATGAATAGTGTAATTTATGTATGGATTTTAACCTATGTTTCAATTATCTTGTGCACATCGGACAGGATCGGACCGGAACTCGAGCTCGAGATCCCAACGGGCAAAGTAAGTTCAGCTTATAAGAAGCCTAGACGCGACTAACGGCGAAGCCAAACACGAGGTTACCAAATCTAAAGCCGCCATTCGAGTATGGGATAAAACGAGTCGTCTTACATCGCCCCTCTCCCCTCGCCAACCTATCAGATCAAGGTAACGGGCAACTTCGTTTAGGTTTAACTCGTTATTCTTCTCTTTTGGATTGGGATAAGAACACGAGCATTCTCCCAGGTGCGCGAACAAGTAACAAACACCACCGAATATATCAGAAAAATATTCCACACTATACCACCCCGCAGGCAACGGTCGAACAAAACCCTGCACATCGTACGATGTTACAAATAGCAGACAAACGGCTCAGAACCAGCTAGCATTATTAATAAAATCTCCACAACCTAGGACTAAGTGGTGAGCCCGTGAAACGTCTTTCCGACACAGGCAGAACATGAACTCAAAAAGCTCGCACGTATATTCTCCATGACAATCATATGTCGATTCAGCCGACTACATATATTACGAATCACGTCTGAACTTCGTTTGAATTAATCAAGTCCCAGGGTGCCCAGAAGCCCAGGCAATAATGTCACGACCCAAATCTACTAAGGGTCGTAGTGGCGCCGGACATCGCTGCCAGGCAAGACAATCAAACTACTTAGACAAGTTCTCATTTATTTATTTAGCAAAAATACTTCTTTTATACTTTTAAAACAATATATTATAAAATTCTCCGAGTAAGTAATGAAACACTTAAACAACCTTCAAAATTTCTAAATAAACTTAATTACATCCCAGAACCCGGTATCGCAAGTATATGAGTAATTTCTAAGTCAAATAAGTACAGTAACTATCCGGAATACAGTTGGACAGAAAGTAAATACAACTCTGAAAGAGGCTATACTAGCTGCGGAATCGCCTCCGGGAATGCAGCTCACCTAGTCTCTGTGTCAACCATGCTGCTAAGCCACTAAGCCGCCAGCCACACAATCAACCTGTGCAATAAAAATGCACAACAAGTGTAGTATGAGTACTAAAATAACGTGTACTCAGCAAGTATCCCGTCTAATCTCGAATAAGTAGAGAAGAGAGGTCGACTTTAACACTTGCTAGTGGTCAAGTAATAATATACTAAAAAGGTGAGGAAAACATGGATTTCTATAGCAGTTTAACATCCCAAAGCGGGTAAACAGGTAAGCACCTTTTTCAAGTGATAAGGGATTTTCGTGATTTACTTTTCATTTATCTTAAACAATTTATATCAGGCCAAAAAGGCAATATCCACATTTAAATGTTTCAGGCGAGCAATATAAGCATGCGAAAATCATGCCGAGGCGACGGCCCAAACCAACAAAAATAACTGTGCACTTGCCGAGGTTCGACGGCGCGCCTATAGATGCATCTATTAATCTGCCGAGATATTCGGCCCGTTCCAAAATAAACACACAGAGACAGATAGTCAATCAAATAAGTCAACATGGGGCAATTATCCAAATAAAAGTCAATTCTCTTTAATAATTAAGGAAATGGAGTTTAATCATTTTAGAAATTCATTTTCTAATTCGATGTAATTTAAGCAACACAAGTTGTTCATAAGATAGCAATTATTCCATGTATAGCATGCTTTTGGGTCCGAGACTACCCGGAAAATAGCATAATAGTAGCTAATCACGGACTCTCGTCACCTCATGCGTACGTAGCCCCCACAAATAGGAGCACTTAACCATTTAACTCACCTATGGGGACAATTCCCTCTTACAAGGTTAGAAAAGAGACTCACCTCGCTCCGAAGATCCATAAACGGCCTCCAAGCCTTCCCGACGACTCGAATCGTTGCAAAAATGTTCCGAAACTAGCCAAATAACGGCAAACTAATGAGAATATACTCAAACAATTGTTAACAATTCAAATTATACAAACTCCCAACTCCGCTTAGTGAAATGACCAAAATGCCCTCGGGTCCACGTGCCCGGATTCCGAAATTTCTCGAAGATATACTCTACACATAGCTTCACTAGCTCAAATATATAATTTTCTCTTAATTCCATATCCAAAACCGTGGTTAAATTTCAAAATCACAATATTTCTATGTCTTCCTCTAACCCTCAATTTTCTACCCATTTTCATACTAAAATCCATACATAGTTGATGTATTCAACTCAAAATAAGTAGGAATAACTTACCTTAACATTGTTGATGAAGATCCTCACTTGAAACCTTCCAAGAATCGCCCAAGCCATGAAAAATATGAGAGAAATGGCCAAAACCAAGAATCGCCCAAGCCGTGGTCCCGCTTCTGCGGACAGCTTGCCGCTTCTGCAGCTTCCACCCACATCTAGGCCTTCTGTTTTTGCGGTTCTCCATATCGCATGCGCGGTCCGCTTCTGCGGTAACCCAACCGCATCTGCGGATCCCTGCAGCTCAAACCAAAACCGCTTTTGCGGTCTCCCCTTCGCACCTCCGATACCGCTTCTGCGGTCCCCTTTTCCGCAGAAGCGGAAATAACAGAAGCAGCAGGTTCAACACTTCTTCAAACTCCGAATTCGATTCGTTAGCCACCCGGAATCCACCCGAGCCCCCCTGGTCCCCAACCCAACATACCAATCAGTCCTGAAACACATTACAGACTTGCTCGAGGCCTCAAATCATATCAAACAACGATCAAATCATGAATCAACCTCAAATTCAAGCTTTAAGAACTTTAGAACTTCAACTTCTACTTTCGATGCCTAAACCTATCGAATCACGTCCGATTGACCCTAAATTTTGCACACAAGTCATATTTGACATTACGGACCTACTCCAACTTTCGAAATCAGATTCCGACCTCGATATCAAAAAGTCCACCTCCGGTCAAACTTCTCAAAACCTTCAAGTTTTCTATCTTTAGCCAAATACCTTTAAAATGACCTACGGATCTCCGAATTCACTTCCGATCGCGCTCCCAACTCCAGAATTACCATACGGAGCCACTCCCAGTCTCAAAACCCCAAACGAACATCGATAATGTTGAAACGCACTTCAATCTATACTCATGAAATTCCTTCTAAAATGCTAACTTCCACAATAGGTGCCAAAATGCTCCCGGGTCATCCAAAACCCGATCCGAGCATACGCCCAAGTCCGAAATTATCATACGAACCTACTAGAACCTTCGAATCCCAATTCCGAGGTCATTTACTTAAAATTCCAATCCTAGTTCATTTCTTCGACTTTAAGCTTTCAAAATGAGAATTCTCCTTCCAAATCCATTCTGAACTTACCGAAACTCAATTCTGACCACGCGTAGAAGTCATAATACCTGAAAGGAAGTTGATCATGCCCTTAGACTGCTGAACGATGCTCTAGAACTCAAAATGACCGATCGGGTCATTACAAATAAGTTCATCGCTCGTCCCGTCAACGGCCTCTCCAGGATGAGCAATGAAGGGAATAGATAAAATGGGACTCCACCGACGCATACACACTATGCAACAACACATAATATTCTCCAACAAAAGCAAGAGTAAATAAACTAGGACTCATCCCGATGCACACATAAATGATACAGAAACGAGTAACATTCTCCAATAAAAGCAAGGCCGCGTGCGACATTCTTACCACTCCACCGAGCCAGCCATTACCAAGCGAAAGTTAAATTTGATTTTGTTCGAATTAACAAGTCGAGGTTCGACCTAGTCGAACTCATAACGGGTCATAATTTAACCTCGCTTGAATTCTCATCCTTACGGCCCCGGCCATCGCCAAGCGAACGTTAAATTCGATTTTGTTCAAATTAAAAAGTCAAGTTTCGATCTCGTCGAACTCATAACGGGTCATAATTCGACCTCGCTCAAATTCTCACCCTTACGGCTCCCGGCCATCGCCAAGCAAAAGTTAAATTAAATTTCATTCGAATTAACATTCAAGATTTGACCTCGCCGAACTCATAACGGGTCATAATACGACCTCGCTCTCATTCACACCCCCACGACCCCCCGCCATAACCAAGCAAAAGTTAAATTTGATTTCGTTCGAATTAACAAGTCAAGGTCTGACCTTGTCGAATTCATAACGGGTCATAATTCGACCTCGCTCGAATTCACACCCTTACGCCCCTTGGCCATCGCCAAACAAAAATAAAATTTGACCTCACTCGAATTTACAAGTCAAAATTGATTTTACGCAAGTTGACAAGTCTGAATTCGACCTCGTTCGAATTTACAAGTCAAAACGGATTTCGCCCAAGTTGGAAAATCAGAAGTCAACCTCGCTCGAATTTGCAAATCAAAAGTGACTCCATTCGAACTAACAAAATGAGATAGGATCTCGCTCGAATCAAATGAACTAAATTCAACCTCATTCGAATTCCCAATTAAACATCAGGGACTCATCATGGTAAAATCCAAAGATCTTTTTCAAAAAAAAAAGAGAAGAAAAAGAAAGTCAAAAAATATGTAACCAAATGCAAAACGACTATTTTATTCAGAAGATGTACTTGGGCAACAACTACGCCTTACAAAAGGCCAAAGGTGGGCCCCCAAGAAAAAGATGAAAACAAACAACAACAAAAGAACAAAAAAAAATAAGTACAAAAGCTGCAAAAAAAATTCACTCGGCATCATCTCCACCGTTGTTTCCCCCCAGCATCGTCATCACCAGAAGGAATCCCATCTTCAGTCTCAGCACCCTCATCGTCCTCCGATATCGCAGGGTCATAACCGCAGGCATGATGAGCATCGCATGCCTTCGTGCCACCATCTTCAAAAGCAGCCTCAAGAACAGTCCCCGCCTCCCACAAGCCCTTGTATATATATCATTAGGCCTCGGCATGAACCCATAGCTTGTACAAGCGGTAAGAGACAATAATAGGGGTAGATTCTTGAGGTCGGACCTGAGCCAACAACTGCGCCTTCTCAGCCTCGAGAGCCGTAACTCGATCTCCCAGGCTCGAAGCATCCCGGTCAAGTTCACCGATCCGCTCCTCGAGCCGTGCCTCCCTCAGTGTGGCCGTCACCCTCTCGGTTTACCACTAAGACTTGAGGATACAGATAGTGTCTTCCAGTGCCACCGCCCTCGCCAAAGTCGCCACTCGAGCCCCCTCGGCTTTCCCCAAACCTTATTTTCTAGCTCAACCACTTTCTCCGTCCATTCTTCACTTAGATTGGTGACTCTGGTAGCATTTTGCTCAAGCCCAGCTCGCAATGATAGCACTTTCACCTGAAGATCCTCACCCTCCGCTGCAACCTCTTTGCCTACCTCGAGCTCCTCGTATTTGGCACTGAGTAACTACTCGAGCTCGTTGCATATACGGATAGACCGCATTAGTTCCTCATCTCTTTTCTCCAACTCCTCCCTAACGGATTGAGTATTACCTGTTGATATCCAGATTTTTCCTATGTATTTTTGTACCCAAAATACTCCCAAATAGCATATAGGTGCATATATAAGCACACTCATGAGTTTTGGCATTTTTAATAATTTTTAAAACCAGCTTATTGCCTATTTTATACCACCAAAATCCCAAAATTATTTCCAAGATTATCATTTTTTGTGAATAACTTATTTTATTCTCATATTTACACCAAAATATAATTAAGGTAATTTTTGCACATTTTTTACAAATTCATTTGGCATTTTAAAGTAAAATTGCATACAATTGCAATTATGGCCTATATTATAATTTATAGCATTTTATACCTATAAAATTAACTCCAGTATTTTAAATTAATATTTATATAATAGTTATTTAGTCAGTACTTTTAATTTGCTTTTAAAATTGTTACTACTATTTTTATAAATCATATAGGGAAAATTGACTATTTAAATGTGAGCCCAATTTTATTTTGATTATAGCCAAAATTGGCACCCCATTTCAGCCCCAAATCAGGCCCAATCGTCCCAACCCAATTTCCAATCTAACCCGACCCAGCGCCCAATTAACCAAACCGGCTCGTGTCCATTTTAATCTGAGCCGTTGATCATTTTGATCAACGACCCAGATTCCCCCTTACCTTAATTAATCCCAACGACCCCCTAACCCTATCTCATTTTCCCAAATCGCCACCCTCAAATTCTCTCGTCTCTCGAGCTCTCTCAAAACCCTAGCCGCCTCCTTCTGATTACCACCTAAAGTCACCTGTATCTATGGCCTCCAAAGCCATTAACGGCCTGTACCAACCTCCTAAGTCTCTTGGGTGCTCAACTATCTTGGTTACCGGACCAGACCTTGAAGAGGCTTGGCCCAAACCCTGTTCGATTCTAGTTCTTTGGCCTATCTCCGACCTTGCTCCGGCCAGCCATGGCTGTTCAAGCTAGGACTTGACATCTCCTGCTTAGATCGTGATTTTCCAAGCATTTCTCGCTATTTTTGGATTTCTTCTAAAACCCTAAACCTTCGAGGTTCTTCTGATTCTTTTAGATCCATTTTAGATCTGTGTTCTCTTTGAGCTTCTGAGCACTTTTCCGAGATTTTTCTTCAAAAAATCTCTTTTCAAAACCTTTATCTTCTCCGATTTAGAGTTTTCTGTTAAGTTATTTTAAAGCTTTCTGATTTTAAACGTGTTCTATGATGCTCTTTATGTTGTTCTTCTACCGTGTTTATTATGTTATAGTTTTACTGTGTTTTGCGTGTTTCCCCTTTTACCGTGTCTCTCTATGTCTTCTTAGAATTGGCCTGTCAAGAATCTTAGTTTCTTGTGAGGTTTCTGAATGTTTTCATGATAATGTTTGCTTAATTACGTGTCTTTCACCTCTACACTCGATCGATGGAAAAAGCCCTAAAATTTGGGGTTCAGTCGAGTTTTGAGGTTATTTCTATGTGATCTGCTTGGTTATCATCTCTAAATGTGTTTGATTTCAAAAGCCCTAATTCTTTGGACCTATTCAAGCTTCTGAAAACTACTTCGTCTATTTGAAGTTGCTCGACTAGATTCAAAGCCCTTCTTGTTTTGAATGCTATTCCTTATGAGATTTTGGTTTTCTTGCAATCTTTGGAATAAGCTATACTCCCAGAAGGGTCGTTTGCTTCACTCTCTTAGCATGTTTTTTATTCTCTTTTCTCCCTGTATGACTATCATGTTTCATTATCACTACTGTTTCTCTTTGCCATGATTTAACCTCACATGCCTAATTTTGTGCACTCTTTATATACGCTGGTTGTCCCTTTAAAATAACTTTCAATCTTAGACTAATTTCAGGCTTCCTTGTGTAAGGCTGATTGATTCTCTCCTTATCTGATTTGAAAATTTTCTTTAGACTTTCGATCCCTATTTCTGGCTTAGTTCATTAGTGATTTTTGAATCCTTGATTCTCTAATTTACTATGCACCAATTGATTTACTGTGTTCTTGCCTTATTTGGGCTGACCGCGTGTTTTAAAGATTGTTTCCTTAGTTAAACCCCTATGTATTTACCCCTGATTTCCTACTTCATACAAGATGCTTACTTGATTATCTTTCCTTAACTGATTGCTGTCCATTACCGTTTGGGTTTAAACTCCTTAATTAAAGGAAGTGTCTATGCTGATTGATTGTAATTGATATGTAGTTCCATAATTACTATGATTCTCCCCTACTCTCTACTTATTTTTTTAACTATAAATACCTCTCCCCCTCTCCTCTTTCAAAAAGACACACAGAAAAGTTCTAACAAACACACATCACACTCACTACTTTTCTTTCTTAAATACTTTTAAGTTTTTCTCAAAAAGCTTTCGAGTTTTCTCTGAAATCCTGAGTTAGTTTTCTTTGCGTTGTGGCTGCGAGTGCTCTGCTTTTCTCTTTCTATTTACTTTGCAACTGGTATGTCCCTTCTAGTTTAAATACTTCCTCTCTCCTATGTGTTTTATACTTCAGTTCTTTTGTTCTTGTTTCTTACTGCTTTTCTGCAAGTTTGTTACTTTTATTTCTACATGAATCCCTTATCCCCAAATCCCCTTTATCTGTTGAGTTATGGTTCATCAAGCATGGCAATACTTAAACATTGTTGCTCATGTGTCTGGACTGGATTCTCTGAATCCTAAACTCTATCAATTTCCCCTCCCTTTCCCTTTATGTATGCTTTGAGCCTAAGACCTTGGTTTAGCAGTGTCCTAATCACTATCCAGACCATAGTCTGACCTTCAATAGGTCTGCTCTTATTTGTTTGACCAAATAGGTTGGTCAGGGGTGTGCCAGCCTGCTTTATGGCTGGGTATGACCACCAATCCATCATGGTTTCCCCAATCCCTTTCACTTACACTCATTCTTAGCAATTAAGTTCTGCCCCTCTCTTGCAAGCCTTGCCTTGGGACCCTTGAGCTCCCTCTGAACTTGGATGCCTGAGAGCTGGCTTTTCCATACTACACTATTTTTGTATCTAATTGGTGTCTTGGGTGTAAGCAATGCTGGGAATTCCTGAAATTCCTTGGAACTTTGAAACACCCTAGATAAAGAGAAGGCTTTGAAAATCTGAATCCCGGAAGTGGTTCAATCGCATATTATTAGACAATAAGTCTGAATTAGGCTGCTCGAATCTAGCTGTTAGTTTCTGATGTATTTTTTTTTACCCTTTTTCATTTTTTATTGGTCTGTAATAACTTGTATAAACTCGGGGAATCTAGTGAAAATGGTGGGGTTTACTTTTCTTCACTAAAGGGTAGAAATCATGTTTCTAGGGTCTTTACTGTTTATATTCAATCACATAGAAATCTTGCCTATAGGAGTTAATGTCTAACTTTCTACAATCTTGCACATAGATATCATGCCTATAGGAATGTGCATATTCATGACATTAGGCAAAACTTTTTAGGATTAATCAAATCAGCATCTGTTTATAAGATTATTAATAGGGTTTAAAATCAACGACTCGTAGATACCATGCCTATAAGAGCTTTTAAATCAAACTCGCTTGCCTGTCTAAAAGCAGTAACGATTGATTAAAACAACTGGTTCCTTCACGCTTAGATCAGTATATCTTTTCTAAAACTTAGTCTTTTTGATAAAACTTTCTCAAATCAATGTATACTTTTTCTGAAATCTACTGCCTTCCTAACTGACAAACGTTTTTTTCCAACTCAGTGCTATTCCTTCTTTTGAACTTGTCGTCTTTAAACCAGTTCTGCAATTCACTTATTTTCTTTAAACAACCTACCTCTTTTGAAACTTTTAAAATTACTTTTTTTGTGTTTATCTACTACTCGGTAGTCTGTTTCTCTTTTGAACTCGTTTCTAAACCGTTTTTCTAAGTCTGCAGCATACCTTTTCTTCAAAACCTTTTCTATACCAGTTATTTTCTAAAGTCAGTAATCTTATTCAACTCGCGTTAATCCAGTGCCTTAATCTCTGACAACTGTATCCAAGTGTGCCTAATGCAGACTTTCTGTCTAAATATATGTGTTGAACCAATCCGCTCACCGCCTAATCTAATTTAAGACCAAACCAGTATTTGAAAAGACATGCTAAACTACATGACTTATCTGATTTAAGGGGTTTATTTGAGCCTTATTTGTTTGACTGCCCCTTCCTTATTTGATACATGTTTTGAATGTCGAACTAGTATTTTGTCCTTTAAACTCCATAAAGGCCCCCATTCCTTTCTCCCCTTTAGGATTAGAAGTCATAATACCCCAGGACTAATAGGACTGGGGCGGGTACTAGCATGCAATAAGTAAACGAGACTATCCGCGCTTTAATACCTTAACAGGGTGGGAAGGGTAGAATATGGATATGATGACCGGTGCGCTAATATCACGTGCGACCCCTCTTCTTAGGAGTGTACGCCGGGTATTGCATTGATGTGATCCATATTATGTATAAACCTAGGACCCCCCTTTCCCTTTGCTTATAATGTTTCTTTTAATTTTGTTTCTTTTAAATAACTTTCTAAAAACATCCCATTTCTTTCCTGTTTTAAACTTTTGAACTTGTTTGCAATAATTATGTGAAAACCTTATTTGTTTCTTATATCTTCTAAAGTCACAATTGTAATATGGCCGGGAACCACACTAATGGATCTTGAAGGGTGCCTAACACCTTCCCTTTGAGATAATCTCAAGCCCTTACCCAAACTTTGGTTCTTCTTTTCAATTCTTTTCTTTAAAAGTGTCCTAATGCACTATAATCATTAGGTGGCGACTCTCCAAATTCCAAAACCTAATTCTCGGAAGGGAATAAGAGTTTTCCTCCCATAATGTCGTATACCCAATTCCGAACCCCGGTTTAGGGGCGGTCGACATTACCGTCCGCTTTAAGTTATGCATGCATCTCACAGCACTTGTTGCGATACCGGTGATACTTCACGGCCATTTTCAGAAAGACTTCGACCCTCGTCTTAGCCCTACAAGCACTCTCGATCTCTAGCATATAAGTTTAAAAAAAGGGGGAGGAATCAGCAAAAGCAAAATGGTACAAAACAAAAAAAATAGCGAAAAGAAACTCACCCTCAAGGCCATCCCGGCCACACCACGTGACAAAGCGGAAACATTGGTCTCCCGAAGAGACTCACTTTCCGTGGCGGAGCACAGAAGGTCAAATTGAGGTACCAACTCCACCGTGACCTTCCGCCCTTACATCGACCCTGGTAAAGCTTCATCGAGCATCCTCATGTCCTCAGGATCGATGTCAGAATCAGATTCGTAATCATCCGCCACCATGCCATTCCCCCTCTCATTAGCTGAAGAGGGGGCGCGACCCTGTCGAGATGATGACGGACCGCTCGAAACAATCGTGGTGGCCCTCGAACTCTGTCCCCCGGCCACGGCGGTTTCTTCTATGATCGAAATAGGCCTTTGCACCCCGACCATTATCACCGCCAGCTTCAGATACCGCCAAAGTAGGGTCGCCCCTCGAGGACATCTCAACCAAAGACACCCTCTCTTACAACCTCCGCCTCTTTGACGGTGCCTCTTGGCCACTGTTGTGGGAAGGTTCATTCGTTAAATGGATTATGAGGACCGAAATGTCTGACCGAGGAGCAACCTCCAAACGAACGGGTTCAGCTGCGGATGCGGTCCACCGGACAACCATTGCCTTTGGAGTGGGCTGGGCAGAGGAAACTGGCTGGCGGAAAGCGAGCACAGGAGCCCTCGCACTTCTCACCCCTCTCGGACCTACCAATAAGAAGAGATTCAACCAAACAAAGATAAGATAAAAGAAATTACGGAGCAAAGAATAAAGCGACAAAGACTGCAATGAGCCGACTCACCAGTAGGAGGCGTGCGCCCAAACCTCTTATGGAAAGGTGCATATTCGTGAATCCCCATCGTATAGGGGAGAATCGGGCTCACCCACTCGCAAATATTAGCAACTAGCAGAGGAGGTACTCTCTCGGCTGCAAAAACAAAAGCAAACGCTCGACGAGGTCATTAAAGGGAGACGACCGTAAACTATCTTAAGATAAAATATATAAAGTAAAAAGAAAGAAAGACCTACGGGCAAAATTCCACGTCTCAGGAAACCCCACCGGGTTTGACACCACGTGCTCTGTTCGGAGTAGAATAAGTTCTCCCAAAAGCGATAATTTGCCTTGTCGTCCATCTTCACTACCAAACCCTTAGTTCCCCGGTGACGCATGTGAATCATCGAGCCCCTAAGAAAATAGGGGGCGAAGAGATGAAGCATATCTTGTGAAGAAATTCCTAGGTTGGCCAGCTCCGCGTACTTAATGAGCATAAGGAAGAGCTTGTACACGTAAGAAGAAAGTTGAGTCGGGCACACCTCATAGAAGCGGAAGAAGTCCACCGCCAAGGATGGAAGGGGAAGTGTGTATCCAATGACAAATGGATATGCATAAAATACGTAGTAGCCTGGATGGTATATATGCACTATGTCCTGATCCGCTAGAACCAGTTCAATATGATCAGGGATCCCCCATTTGGCTTTGAACGCCGTGAGCGCCGCAACATCCATCGTAGAAAAAACCAGTTTCGGCTCATCCCTAGCAGGGCTGTTGAAGTCAGTCCTTGGTTTCCCTAGACGGGGAACCACCTCATCCACCGACGGAAGACTCTCGTCCTCCGCCATTTCCACTCCCTCTTCGAGTAAGGGTATATCGTTTTTTCGGCACCAGAGCATCAACGACTCTATCAGGGTTGAAGGATGCACTAGCCATCTTTTATTTTGATTGATTGCAAGAATCGAAAATAGTAAAGGAAAAAGTAAAGGTCGCAAATTTTTTTTACAGAGAAGGAAATGTGAGAAACTGAAGGAAAAAAAGAAAAGCTGTGAAAATATTTCTTGAGCGATTGGGAAGCACAACATTCAAATGAAGGATTTCCCCTATTTATAGGGGTATAAGTACCCTGAGCGGGAAAGCCAAATTTCGCCATTATTAAAATGGAAAGGACGCGGGAAACGACGCGATACATAACAAATGTGTGCCATAATGACACATGACGAGCTTTAATGACATTCTGAATTGACGTGATGGTCTGATGCAACTCACAAAATGTCACATCGCTATCTCGCCATAAGGTACTCGCCTGTTGCCCAATGTGCTCAGATTTATCACACGTTTTCTTATCGACGAAGTCCGCCCATTGAACTCGCCCAAAGACGATCTCAATAGGCGGAGGTACTAACTGTATGGGTCAAAATATGACCACACGAGGACCTGCGCAAAAAGGAATGGGGAGGGGTCGATTAAGCCGTGGTTGTATCCATAAGGCACCATAACGACGGGTATCTAGGCCATGGCCGAGGTCGAACCATCAAAAGGCCCGTATGGTGAATTCCATGTCGTGGCATTTAGAGGGGACAACCTAATGTACAATCGGCATGTTAGGGTTACAATCGGCAAGCTAGAGTACTCTGGCTAAGGGCTATTGGAACTATAAAAGAGAACGGGGGGGGGGGGGG
>MU704903.1:28433-84147 GCA_026770625.1 Nicotiana glauca
ATCCAGTTTGATAATGATTTGAATTTTTAATACTGTATCAAATGGTATTGATTTTCTTCTCCCTTTTTCTGTATCTTTACTTTAAAATGTGCCAGGTTCTTGACCTTTCAGTTGTGAAGCCTCATGAGTTTGTTCAATATGGATTAAGTTGCCTGGAGAAGTTTGCTGCTCTTGGTGACAGCTGTGCAAAAGTGACTCGTGAAAGGATAAGAGTCGTGGTATGGACATGCTGTTGATGTCATCTGGAGTCTTTTTCAAATGTTCAATATTAGATTCCAAGTGCATTTTTCTGGCATTTTAGATTTATTATCGGGAAACTATTGCGAAAAGGATATAGTTTAATTGAGGAGCTATTTAATTAAATCTGGTTTGGCAGGCAGCAGGAGGTGATGGCACTGTTGGATGGATTCTTGGCTGCCTTGGGGAGCTTAAGAAACAGGGTCGAGAGCCAGTTCCACCAACAGGAATTATCCCACTTGGCACAGGAAATGACTTATCCAGGAGTTTTGGTTGGGTAAGCTTCTACGTGCATCAATTTTCCAGCTCTTGTTCTTGTTCTGTCTAGCTTTTCCGAATTTCCTTAAAATATTCTTTTCAGGGTGGGTCATTTCCTTTTAACTGGAAGTCAGCCACAAAAAGTATTCTTGACAGAGTTGCAACAGGTCCAATTAACCATCTGGATAGGTGACGTCTTTTGCATAGTTCTAGATTGCACTTTTTCAAGTTTCATGATAATGATACTGCTTTTACTTACAAGATATTCAATTAATTGCTGAAGATTGTTGAAGTTCTATGTCGTCATTATGATTTTTCTTTCTGAAATATCTGTTAAAATTCATTTAAAATTTGAAATTTGCAACCAAGTTTTTTTGAACTGCTACTATTTCCTTTTATTTGCTCCTTGGTGCACAAGAATGGCTTCCTTTTCTTTGTTTTAACTTTTATTACTTGTCAATGTTTCCTTTTCTCCATTTCCTTGTGCAAGTAAAATTCTGCATCAAAATACCAGTTAAAGGATGTCAATATGCCCTTAATGAACTCAAGCTTTTAGCAAACTTAAAGATGAATTTCTGGCGCTGGCAGGAAATATTAGTTTTAGGAAGGATATATTTAATTTCTTCTTTCTTCTTCGACTTCTATCTCAGTAATTTGTGGCTTGTTTTACTCTGAGCTGCTTAATGAAATAACAGCATTCATTGGCAGTTGGAATCTTGTAATATCAATGCCCGCTGGGGAAAAACTGGAAACACCTCATTCTCTGAAACCTACTGAGGATGCCTCTCTTGATCAGGTCACTCTACATTCATTTTACAAATTTTTAGCTGTATATGGACATGCCTTATTACTTTTGCTTTCTAATTACCTTAGTATTAGATCTCAACTGGAATAAGTATTGTTCCACTGTTTTGTGGTTGACTACATGTATCTGTTTCCTGCATTCAGCTCATGGAGGGTCTTAGTTGTTTGCCGCTACTCTAATATTTTTCTTCATTATTTCCTCTTTATCTTCAATTAAGTGTACTTGCTAAATGGTCATTCAGTCAACAAATTGCTGCAATGAATTCCTTTTTCCTTAATATGGCAGATAATAAGCATACCTAACATTTCTTTTCTGTTTTACCGATTTTGCTGTGGTTTTGTTGTGCAGGAATTGGATATTGATGGTGAGTTGCCCAAGAAATTGTCCAACTATCAAGGAGTATACTACAACTACTTTAGCATAGGTATGATATTAAATAGGTCATTGAAGTAATTTACTGTCAAGACTCATCTAAGATAACTGATAGCTTAAATTGAAAGAGAGCATGATACCTGATTAATTGTGTACTATCATGGAAAAGCCATGTATATACTCTACATCATTATCATTTATGTGAACTTTTGAGATCTTAACCTATAAAGCTAGTCCATAATGTTTCATAGCTACCTGCTTATTCATGTCTTCTTTCCATCTTTATCAGTTAGTGCTGTTTAAACTGACTTTAATGCCCTTACTTGGTGATGCTTCTACAACTTCTACAAATATCTACACAGAATGATTTTGCTATAGGACCCATAATCTAGTCTCTTTTTTTAGGGTGATTTACGTAGACAGTATTTTGATTTATTCTTCTTCTCAGTATTTCATTTTCTAGAATCTGTTATGATACTTTATTCGGACTTTTCTACTACACTTACTTTTACCTGCAGGTGAGCAATTTATATTTATGTATAGATACTGGTTTTCTTTGCTAAAGAGTGAAAACCTTGCCGGAATGAATGCTATGTTAGCACTTTTCTTATGTCTGCAATTTGCTTAGATATGTAATTAAAGGGTCTTCATGGTCAGCTGATGCTTCTCTTAAGGTCACCTGATGCAATTTGCTTAAATCTTGTAGTAATGAAACATATGGCTTTAAGGGATTTCTTAATCTAAGTACAACTTGTCTGGAACTCCATTTCTTCTTTCAATCTGTGATTTTCTTAATTTTTGTTTTTGGTTTGATAGGGTATTTTATTGATGTTAAACCAGCAATAGCAGTTACTGCATAAAATGTTACAGATAGTGCAGCTCAGTGATTCGATATAGAATAGCATTTACATCATGTACAAGTACCAATCTGCACCAAAAAGATAACAAAAAGATAGACCTGTGTTTAAGCATTTTCCTTGTTGCTTCAAATTCCTGTATTCTTTCTGTCACACTGCCCCAAATTGCTGGTGGAACCGAGTTCCATGTTCTTTTGGCCTTCTTAGTAACTACCTCTTTTGTACCAGCATCTTTAATCTGTAAAATCTTCTTATAATTTAAATCGGGAATCAAAGAAAAACTCTTCGTGTCTATGCACCAAATCTTATTCTGCCTTGAGAGAAGATATTAATTGGCAAACTAATGAGGGCAGAATAACCAAGGAAATCAGAATCATTCACTCAGTTGTCACAATCATTATTCCCTTTATTTGGTTCGCGAGATTTTAAAATAAGTCTGCAATAACTTATATCTATAACTTTCAATGCAGGAATGGATGCACAGGTAGCCTATGGCTTCCATCATTTACGGAATGAAAAGCCATACCTTGCACAAGGTCCTGTATCAAACAAGGTTGGTGCTTTTTATTCCTTGATCATAAAATTTTTGAAGCACTTTGGTTTCTTATTAAGGAATCTCTTGATTTTTTTTTCCTTCCCCTTTTGCTTGATTAATTTGAAAAAGTGTCTATGCTTGTCAATGAAGAAATGTGGAGTAAGCAACACCTATCATAAGGAAAGCATTGAAGAAATATTAATAAAAGATTTGTCAGAACTTATTTTTAGTGAAGCATATTAAGTCCTAGATGCAGACATTTTTATAAATGCTGAAAGGAACCTTGGGGCAACGGTAAAGTTGTCTCCGTATGGCCTATTGGTCACAGGGTCGAGCCGTGGAATCAGTAACTGATGCTTGCAGCAGGGTAGGCTGCCTACATCCCACCTTGCATGAATGTGGGATGGGTCGTGCACCGGGCTGCCCTTATTTGAAAGCTCGGTAGCTAACCAAATAGTTTCTCCCTCACACATGTAAATAGATGGAACTATGTGTTGACAAAGGAACAGCTGAGCTGTAGGATTTCATTTATATTTACTGAAATTCAATTGAAGCAACTTGCACTTAGAGGATCTTCTAGTGTGAAGTGCTGAAATGGGATAAAGACTAAACCGAATACTTTCATGTTGTGCCTTTCAAATCGAAGAAATCCACTGTCTGACATTTTGTTGAGCTCTTGAGAAAGTTTTATGTGGATTTTTTTCTCAAAATTACATTTCTTTGAGATGTTTTAGAAGAAATTTTTTGGGAAAGATTATGCTGGATGCGTAAATGTAAAATGTAGTTTACCACACATCTTCCTTGAGCTGAAAATTCTCTTTTTGAACATTATGACTGATAAGCATTATCTCATATTGGGTCTCTAATTGAAATAGAGCTCTGAAGGTATTTGCAGTCTTCTATATCAATTGATTTTCGAAGCTGGACGCAACGTATTTCTCTGTTGTAAAAAAAAATATCTGCAATCTTCTGAACTCCACACCAAAAACGATAACAAAAAGAATACACTCGTATTTTAGCCTTAAAGTATTCTCAAATCTGCCTTCAAAAAGTATATTCCTTTCCATCTTTACCACCTATTGGATACATGCAGGTATGTACTTCCATAATGGTTTGGAACTTTGGTCACATCCTCTTCTGCTCCAGCATTGTAGTGATTCATCTGTGGGGAGATGCAAAAATATTGATCCATATATCTCTAAGACCACTACTGGGGTGTCCTTTGCTTGGTTTACTTTTAATGGGAAATTCAAACTTTTCGGCTTCCCTTGGAATAGGGAACTGGGGTATTTAAGTAATTTCAAAAAACTTCCATAATAGTCATGTTGTATGGTCCTGACGCTCTTCTATCATGAACTTATTGGAGATATCTCATTGCACGGATATGATTGCTAGCTGGTTTATTGTCTTTATTAGTTGATGGATATTTTACTGCTCCTTGACTGAAAGTGAATTACCATCCTAGGATGTATTATAGCCACTTTTTCTGTTTGTTACTTTGATTTGTCACTTTGAATCTGCATATATAGTATTTTTGAGATTCATATAGTTAAATGATATTTTAACTTTACCAAAGTGCAATTATTTAATTTCAAGGGACAGAGGTTCTAGGTATTGACTAAGCATTTATTCCAGTTGATTTACTCAGGATATAGTTGCACGCAAGGCTGGTTCTTTACACCATGTAGCAGTGACCCTGGTTTGAGGTTAGAATAACTTACTCAACACCCGTTTGATCATTGATGGCTGATGCCTTTATCCCACTCTGGTAGTTGCCACTTGCTTACCAAACGATGTTTTCTTATGTACCTTGTTATTTTAGTTGCATGCATAAACTTACAACTTTTCGCACCTCTCTCTTGTCCAGTATATCATAGATTGGAAGTTCCTATAATAAATTGATAGCTTTTGGAAAAGGAAGAAGGCGCTATTTCAATATTCTTTGATTTCAAAGGGACATTATCAATCATCTAACAAATGGAAAAAAAAAAAAGAATAGGGAAAAGCCGGCTATCGGAACCGAACCGATGAACATCACATTACAAATGCGATGTTCTAACCTCTGAGCTAAGCGGGCCCACATAACAGAAATCTTATATGCACAGTAATTGACTAAACTATTGGTCCGGAAGTATTTTATTATCATGAATGGTCATGTATATTCTGTGTCCCCTCTTTTCCTTCCAACACAAACGCTGGGAGATGTTACTTTTTTAACCTTCGAAACTGTTCTGCAAACAATTTACTTGTTTTTGGTGTGATTTCAAGTTTTTTCTTTTCATTTCAGGAAAGATATCAGGAAATATATTTTTCCCTTTATTGTTATTGTAATTGTTACTTCAGAGAGATTGTTTTTAAAGTAGTTGTACTCAATCATGCTTCTCATCCATGACATATTTTTTCTCAAGATACTGTGCTTACTTTATTGATGCAGGGGACTGAATAATATTTTGCGACTATATGTTAAGAAGGTCAACAGCTCAAAGTGGGAGCAAGTCCTTGTTCCTTCAAGGTTGATTTTTGTCCATTATAGTGTTTACTGCTTGTTATTGCTATTGCTTCTTTCTCATTTTCCTTAAACTGGGCGCTATCGGAAACAACCTCTCTACCATCACAAGGTAGGGGTAAGGTCTGCGTACACTCTACCCTCACAAGACCCCATTTGTGGGATTACACTGAATTTTTTGTTGTTGTTGTAGTGTTAATTACAGTGTTGTACTTTATGTCTATCATGTGATGCAGAATTGCCAGGATATCTTACTATTATATATCCCTTTTTATTATGATGTTTTGACAAATAGCCGATTATATTATTTTGTAATATGAAATATAGCGCTAATGGACTGAGTTTTACATGCATCAATTTTTTCTTTTACTTATGCGTCATTTTACCTGTCGTTCTATCTTATTGTAGTGTTCGGTCTATTGTCACTCTGAATCTCCCTAGCTATGGCGGTGGAAGGAATCCATGGGGACATTTGAAGCCAGAGTACTTGGAGAAGGTATTCTTTTGTAGTTAGCTGTGTGGATTTGGTGGCTTTGGCATATCACACTTCCATTTTACATCGGTCCTTTTTCATCTACTCTAATTTACACTATTTATATAGAGATCAATTTGAAACTTATTGCACTTAAATTTTGTCACAGGTAGTTAGTGAATTTGGGAAAATAGACTTGTTTTTAGGAGATAAAACTCATGATTCAGTAATTAACAATTAAATTAGTCATTTCTGAAACCAATGTAAAATAGGGTTATTTGGTTGGAAATTGCCTAACATTTTAAATAGAAAGTATTAACTGTTCTATTTAGGTTGTCAGACAAATAACTCTACAAAATGTCAGTTTGCAAAAGTTCTGAATGTGGTCTATATTTTTTTTAAATTTATAACAATAGCAATATTATATTAATATTAAGATGGTCCATATTCAAAAAAACTGTTTTCAGCTTCTAGTCAACTTTAAGTTTTATGTACTGTTTGTTGTATTCCCACACTGAGTTTGTTGTTGTTATACTGTTTGTTGTATAGTTCTATGATAAGAGAAAACGATGGAGCTTCTAGTCACTCAGTTTTAAGTTCTGCGAATTGTGTAGTTTCTCTACTTGCAACAAATAATTTGAGCAAAAAAGCCCAAGGCCCTAGTGATGTTTTTCTCTCAAGGCTTTGCAACTTCTAATTTTTAAACCTAACAAAATTAAATGGTAGTGTTAGTGCAGTATATCACATATTCTCAACTATCATGCTTTTTCCATACCTAGAATGTGGTTGTGATAAACTTCAGAATAAAGATAGGAAGTTGTAGCCGCTTTTCACATCTGATTTGTAGATGAAAGCTAACATATAACATACTACCAACTGTAATACATCATCAAGAGTAACAATGCTTTCTTTTTGTTTTCCTGTGAAATCATAGAGGGGTTTTGTGGAAGCCCATGCAGATGACGGTTACATTGAAATTTTTGGCCTGAAACAAGGATGGCATGCTTCTATGGTTATGGTTGAGCTCATCTCTGCAAAACACATCGCCCAGGTACTATCAAGATCTGATAAAAAAGAATTAGCTGCGGCTTAGAGGCAATGAGTTTAGATGTGTGTTAATTACTGAATATGTGTCCTCTCTGTTTCATTGATCATGGTAATCATTACATGCATCGCTTCACAGAATTTCCAATGAAAAAACAAAGAGGAGGGGTATAGGCTAGTTTCCTTCCTTTCTCTACAAACAGAAGAGGTGGTGCGAGTCACACATTTAATGTTGTAAATTCACACACACTGTCTAAGGTTAGGCCCTTGCGTCTGGCAATTGAGTTAAAAGGATATCTGCAGACACCTGATAATGGTCTTTCCGGCATCTGAATGATACTCTCCTCCTTTATTATTAGGGTTGAGAGGCCTGCTGTCCTCATTTTGAACAATATATTTTCCTTAGGAGAAAGGATCTTGTTTAATTGTGTATGGTTGAAAAGATGATCGACCATTATTTAAATTTTTTATTTTTCTGAATACTCGTGCCGCTTACTATAAAGTGATGATGCTTTGATGCCTATTCCGTGGTGACTTACTTCTCATAGAATAAAGCAAAAACTATTTTAGAATCAAAATCTCTCGTTAGGACAAGATAAACTTTTACATGGGCATCTCATGCATCTGAATTCCAACGTTGTTTAAACAGTAGACTTCTTATAACTTTTTAGATAACATGCGCGGATTAAGAATATCATATGCTTATATGCCTGTTTCTTATCATTTTGGTGAGATCACGTTTGTTCTAAATGAGATTTTTCCTATAGCTATTCCTAGGTGGAGTTGTTGGATGAGGTTTAATTGAATACATCCGTTGCTACTTTGTAGGCTTCAGCAATTAGATTTGAGTTGCGAGCGGGCGAGTGGGATGAAGCTTATATGCAGATGGATGGTGAGCCATGGAAACAACCAATAAACAAGGAATTTTCAACCTTCGTGGAGATTAAGAGAGTACCATTTCAGTCTCTAATGGTCAACGGGAAGTAGAATTTGATCGTCCCTCTCTTGCTTCAGATCTTTTTACAATTGTAGTTTCCTATGTTCGTGTAAAGCATTTCCATCTCCCAGAGCTCCTTTTGAACCACTATCTTGTTAACCAAGGCGCAATTGTTGCCTATTGGCATATACGAACTGTATGTATATTAAAATTTTTTTTGTATTGTAATATTGTCTGATATATCTGCAAATTATGCAAAAAATAAAATTAAAAAAATTAAAAAAATGAATTACATAAAACATTATAGCATTGATATTCCATAATATTGAAAAAGTTCCGATTTCTTCCTCACACAAATTAGGACAGAGGGAGTAACGATATGGTTTTGCCACATAAGAAGAATAAGATAAAAGTATAAGGGTAAGATTTGTCTGCTGATGTTGCACAAAACTTTTTAAGAATATTAAAAGTTTAAGTAAGATTTATAGCATGTTTAACCAAGCTTTCAAAACATGGTCAGTGCTTTTCATTTTGGTAACTAATAATTTTATTAATCACAAGAGATTTTTTAAAGCAACACCAAACTTTAGCACAACTATAACTCAGCTGGCTAACAAAAGGAAGAAATGTAACAGATCTATGAAGTCTCCTCATCTAATCCTACTCTAGAGTTTGACTACTTCTAAAACAGGAAAAGAAAACTTTACACTATGAAGCTTTGGACTAGTTTTCATATTCCATCTGAAGCTTTGATGTTACAAACGTATACAATTTCCCATGTGATGCTTTTCCATCTAGTAACTCTCTTCTCAAAGATTCTCTTATTTCTTTCCATCCATATTGCATTGACACACTCTGCATATATCATTTAAAAATTTGAGCTATCCAACTCCTTCCCTTAGTAGCTTTGATGGCCCACTGCAGGTGTGGTTCCCAGTTACTTCCCTTGAATGTGTCTCCTTTAGCCCAGTCAAGTATTTTTGCCCATATCATTCTTGCAAATTCACACTCCACAAATAAATGATCTCTTTGATTCTTGGTGGTTGCGACATAGGCTACAAGTTGGATCTAGTACTAGTACCCATTTGATTAGTCTACCTGTAGTCAGCAACTTACCATGTAGCATTAGCTAAAAAGTGAATCTAGATTTTGGTCGTGCATCATTTTTGAACATCAGACACTCCCAGAAGTTGTAAGTATATCTGCCTGATCATGCTCTTCTTTGGATTAAACTCATAGTGTATCTGGTTCAATATATCTTTGGGGTTAAAGACTTATTTTATCATCCGACAAGCCTATTGAGGAGTAGGAAATTCATTGATCTTCTATCCTTTATGTAGTATTCATGCACCCATCTGATCCACAAGCTATCCTTTTTGCGAGATAGATCCCAGTAAGTGTTTGTTAAGGCAGCTTTGTTCCAACATTTCAAGTTTATCAAGTTTAGTTCTCCTCGTGCTTTGGGGATGCATACTCTTTCCCATGCAACCATGGCATTCTTGGTAATCAAGCTGGTTCCAGACCACAAAAACTTATGCAGTGGCCTTCTATGATCTGCAACACCTTTGTAGGCGGTGTAAACATATGTGTCCAGGCGGCGAATTTTTTTATGACGAACGGTAATGGCGAGGCGATAACTAATGTTTCTTACGTTGTTTTTGATGGGACAAAATTTTTTTGGGCAATTTGAGTCCGGGCGTCTGGACCCGTGCATATGGGGTAGGCTATAGCACATGAAAATGTGAGAATCGGGCAAAATTATAGTTTTATAACCCTAAAACGACAAAAAAATGAGGAACATTCATGGCAAGGCGATGACTAATGTTCCTTAGGTTGTTTTTTGGGGGCCGGCAAAATTTTAGGTGATTCCGGTCCAGGCGCCCCGATTCGTGTAGATGGCGTAGGCTATAACACATAAAAATCTGGAAATCATGCAGAATTCTAGTTTTATTGCCCTAAAATACCAAAAAATAAGTAACGGTTATCGCGGGACGATGGCTAATATTCTTTAGGTCGTATTTCATAGGTTGGCAAAATTTAAGGCAATTCCGGACGCCCGGACTCAAGCAGATGGCATGGGCTATGCACACGAAAATCTAAAAATCAGACATAATTCCAATTTTATGACTCTACAATGCTAAAAAAATGAGGAACAGTAACGGAGGAGCGATGGCAAATGTTCCTTAGGTTATTTTTGATGGGCCGGTAAATTTTTGGCAATTCGGGTGTAGGCGCCTAGACCCGTCCTTATGGCGTGGGCTATAACATACGAAAATTTGAGAATCGGGCGGTATTCTGACTTTACGACCCTAAAACGCCAAAAGATAAGGAAAGATCATGGCGAGGTGATGACTAACATTCCTTAGGCCGTTTGATAGGCCGACAAAATTTTAGGCGATTCGGATCCGAGCAACCGGACTTGTGCTGATTGCGTGGGCTATAGCTGTCACGACCCAAAATTCATTAGTCGTGATGGGACCTAATCCAACCCGCTAGGTAAGCCAATTAACAATTATCCATTTCCATTTAACTTAATACAACAATTAAACAAAGGAATTTTCTAATTCTTATATATTTTCCAAGGACTGGTAGTACAAATTATGAGCTTTTATGTGATGACCCAAGAGGTCATTATTTATTTTTAAAATGAATTCTGTGTTCTGAGGCTTAAAAAAATAACCTCTTTTAGCATCACATCGATTTGCACGCGCAGTCCGGGCGCGTAGCCGGAAAGCTTAAATGTGAAAATCTGTAAAAAATGATAAATTTTGGCTATAAAATAAAGTAATTTGACTTTGGTCAACATTTTAGGTAAACGGATTCGGACCTGTTATTTAGCAGTTCCGGAGGATTCGTAGGAAAATATGGGACTTGGGCGTATGACCGGAATCGAATTCCGAGGTCCCAAGTCCGAGAAATAAATTTTTAAAGAAAATTATTTTATGAAATTATTTAAAGGATTTGGAAATGAATTTTGATTAGAACATGTCAGTATCGGGCCCGTATTTTGGGTCCGACACCCAATATATGTCTTATATGATTTAAAATAATTCTGTGAAGTTTGGTAAGAAATGGAATCCGTTTGACGTGATTCGGACCTTAAATGCAAAATTTGATGTTCAAAGAAGTTTTGAGAAATTTCATTAATATTGAGGTTTAATTTAATGTTTCTGATGTTATTTTGGTTATATGAGTACACGAATAAGTCAATGGGATATTTTTGAGGTTGTGTGTATGTTTGGTTTGGAGCCCCGAGGGCTCGGGTGAGTTTGGATAGGCCATGAGGTGCATTTTGAACTTAGAAAATTGCAGGTTATTCAGCTGTGCATAGTAGGCCTGGAGGCTTTGCATTTACGAAGCTTGGCTCACAAATGCAAGCGGCTTGTCGCAATTGCGAAAGAAGCCCAGGCCAGCTCCCTCTCGCAAATACGAGATTATCTTCGCAAATGTGAAGTTTCCCATTGGGTCAGTGATCGCAAATGCGATGCTGTAGTCGCAATTCCCAAGTTGCAAATACGACATGTTGTTCGCAAATGCGAAAGTCCAGCATTTCTAAAGGGTTCGCAAATGCGAACCCTGTTTTGTATTTCCCAACTTAGCAGAGGTCGGGGTTCGCATACCTGCGACCTGCAACTTTATACTTAGACGATTTTTAACCCATTTTTCATATCCTCTCAAAACATAAACACACTAGGGAAATTATTCAAAGGCTTCTTTTTCTCCAAATCAATTGTAAGTCATTTTAACTAGTTTTCTACAATCATTAGCATCTTTTAACATGATTTCAGGGCGTAGTAATCGACAAAATGCTCCGGGGAGTTGAAAATAAGCATAGATCTGGAGATTCCCGAATAGGGCAACCTTTCGAACTGCTGCTGAATCCATGGGCAGGCAAGAGACAACCTGGCGAACTGAAACATCTTAGTAGCCAGAGGAAAAGAAAGCAAAAGCGATTCCCGTAGTAGCGGCGAGCGAAATGGGAGCAGCCTAAACCGTGAAAACGGGGTTGTGGGAGAGCAATACAAGCGTCGTGCTGCTAGGCGAAGCAGCCCGAATGCTGCAACTTAAAATCAATGATTTTCATGGGGAAAATTGGGTGTTTTGGGTAGAACCTAGATTTTTTAAAAATTGGGGATTTGGATCTCGATTTGAGGTCCAATTTCAAAACAAATTATATATTTAGGTTCGTGGGGGAATGAATAATCTAGTTTTGGTTCGAACTTCGAGTTTTGACCATGTGGGCCTAGGGGGAATTTTTGACTTTTTGGCCAAAACTTTGGGAAATTCATTTTCATGCATTCAAATTGATTCTTTTGGCGTTTATTGATGTAACTAAGTAACTTGTGACTAGATACGAACGAATTGGTGGTGGAATCAAGGGGTAAAGCTATAGTTGAATCGTGAATTGTGTTCGTGGCATCGAGGTAAGTGTTTGGTCTAACCTTAGGTTGAGGAATTAGGAGTTGTGTTTATTTGCTACATGTTAATTGTGGAGTACGACGTATATGTACGGTGACGAGTATCTATATGTCGGTGTCAATCATGCCCGTGAGTCTTGTGTTATAAATTGTTATGACTCCGTTGTAGTTTCTTGTGCCTCATATGTTATTATTATCATTGTTCCCTTGCCGGGATGTTTATCTGATATTATTGTTCCCTTGCCGGGATATTCTTGAGATATCATTTTTCCCTTGTCAGGGTTTGTTTGATATTATTGTTCCCTTGCCGGGATATTATTGAGATATCATGTTTCCTTGCTGGGATGTTTGTTTGATATTATTATTCCCTTGCCGGGATTCCTTATGATTATTGTTGGCTTGTAAATGGGAGCGGGTGGTATGCCTACCACAAGATATAATGAAATGGGAGCGGCTGGTACGCCTACCACAAGATATAATAAAATGGGAGCGGTTGGTACGCCTACCACAAGATATAATAAAATGGGAGCGAGTGATACGCCTACCACAAGATATAATAAAATGGGAGCGAGTGGTATGCTTATCACAAGATATAATAAAATGGGAGTGGGTGGTATGCCTACCACAATATATGATGAAATGGGAGTGGGTGGTATGCTTACCACAAGATAAATGAAATGGGAGCGGGTGCCACGCCTACCACGAGATACAGGAAATGGGATCGGGTTGCACGCCTGCAACAAGATGTGAAAAGAAAGTGAATTCTGCCTTTGTTTTCCTTATTCTTGTTAGCGGTTGGATTTTGATTCCTTTATAATTCTCTTGATATTCTGTTTTTACCTGTTATTGCCCGAAATATATTTTTCCCTCCCATCTTTATTTGTTTATTCCTGCTTTACTTTTTGCTGTATATTATATAACTGCACAAGTTTATTTGGTAGTCTGGTCCTAGCCTCGTCACTACTTCGCCAAGGTTAGACTAGACACTTACCAGCACATGAGCTCCGTTGTGCTAATACTACACTCTTCACTATGTGTAGATCCCAGGGCAACTATTGGACCATAGTTGGATACTAGCTTTAGTCCACGCGGAGATCCAAGTTAGACCTGCAGGCGTCCGCAGGCCCTGACGTCTACTCTATCTTTCATTTTCTGTTTCATCTTTTTGTTTCAGAAAAGTGTATTGATCTTTTCTTCAGACTTTGTATGTAGTATATCTTAGACCGTCTGTGATACTATGACACCAGGTTTTGGGAAATTAAGATTTAAGCAGTTGTAATAGATACGAATTTCTGCTATTTTATTGTTTTCTTCCGCCTAAGTTTAAATTTCCACTATTATTACATTATCTCTTTTATGTTTTCTAAAAGGAAATAATTGGATAATAAAGTAAGTAGTTAAGGGATTGTCTTGCCTAGCTCATATTAGTAGGCACCATCACAACTCTCGAGGTAGAAAATTCGGGTTGTGACAAGTTGATATCAGAGCTCTAGGTTACATGGGTCTCACAGTTCACAGACAAGTTTAGTAGAGTATGAGGTATTGGTACGGAGACGTCTGTATTTATCTCCCAGAGGCTAGAGAGTTAGGAAAAACTTCACATTTATTCTTTCCTATCGTGCGGTTTGGGTTCTCAATGCTAATTGAATTTCTACTTTGTTCTTTCGTAGATGGCAAGAAAACGCGCTTCCTCATCCACTGACCAATAGCCCGAGCCCCCAACAACAACTCCTACGAGGGGCAGAGGGCGAGGGTGAGGTCGAGGCCGTGCTAGAGGCCGAGGTAGGGGCAGAGCTCAGCCTCGAGAAGCAGTACCAGCAACAGAGCCTCATGTTGATTTTGATGACGAGGTTCCGGCCCCAGCAGTTCCGGTGGGCCCAGCTCAGGTCCTAGAGGGGTTTATTGCTACCCTATTTTTTCAGGATGCTCTGGTTCGTCTAGTGGGTCTTATGGAGAGCGTCACCCAGGCAGGCTTGCTACCTGTAGCACCAACTGTCTCTCAGGCTGGAGGAGGAGCTCGAACTCCTGCTACTTGCACTCCGGAGCAGGTAGCTCCCAGATTCAGACTCCAACAATTTACCTAGTTAGAGCAGTTTAGCCGGGCCAGACCGGTGATGGAGTAGCTTTGTCTGCCGACACTTTGTGGAGGCTGGATAGGTTCACTAAGCTCTTCACTACTACTTTCAGTGGTGCATCTTTTGAGGATCCCCGGGATTATTTAGATAGTTGTTACGAGGTTCTTAGGAACATGGGGATAGTTGACACTAATGGGGTCGATTTTGCTACTTTTCGCTTGTCTAGATCCGCCAAGACTTGGTGGAGGGATTTCTATTTGGCTAGACCAGCCGAATTGCCAGCTCTGACTTGGGAGTAGTTCACACAGCTATTTCTGGAGAAGTTTCTCCCCATCACTCAGAGAGAGGCCTATCTAAGGCAGTTTGAGCGTCTCTAGCAGGGTTCTATGACACTTACCTAATATCAGACCAGATTCATCGACTTGGCTTGTCATGCCCTTGTCATACTTCCCACCAAGAGAGAGAGGGTGAGGACATTCATTGATGGACTTATTCAGCCGATTCGTCTTCAGATGGCTAGGGAGACTGGGAGTGAAATATCTTTCCAGGAGGCAGCCAATGTGGCCAGGAGAGTGGAGATGGTTCTGTCACAGGGAGGTGGTCATGGGTCAGACAAGAGGCCCCGTCATTCAGGCAGATTCAGTGGTACCTCGTCTGGAGGTAGGGATTCATATGGTAGAGGACATCCTCCTAGCCCTTTTCAGTCAGCACTTCAGGTTTCTCATGATGCTTCAGGTGGCCGTGGTTCTTAGATGCAGTATTCTGATAAGCAGTCCTACAGTGCACCACCAGCTCCTATCAGTGCACCAATGCTTCAGAGTTTCCAGAGTCATCAGCCCCAACATCCGATGGCTTGTTTTACTTATGGCGACATGAGGCATATTGCTAGGTATTGCCCTCGAGCACCGAGTAGCTCTTAGTATCAAGGTTCCCGTGCCATGGTTCAGGCACCAGGTGTTCCACAGCCCGCCCAGCCTGCTAGATATAGGGGTAGAGGTGCTAGAGGTGGAGGTAGATGTATTAGAGGTGGAGCTCAGGCTGCTAGAGGTGGAGGCCAACCATCAGCAAGTCGTCCTAGAGATGTAGTTCAGGGTGGTGGAGCTCAGCCCCGATATTATGCTCTTCCAGCCAGGCTCGAGGCTGAGGCTTCATATGTAGTTATTACAGGTACGATTCTGGTTTGTGTTAGAGATGCTTCAGTGTTATTTGATCTAGGTTCTACGTACTCGTATGTGTCATCTCATTTTGCATCGTATCTAGTCATGCCTAGTGATCCTGTTCATGTGTCTACACTGGTGGGTGATTCTATTGTGGTAGATCGAGTCCATCGTTCATGTATAGCTGTGATTGGAGGTCTTGAGACTCATGTAGATTTGCTTCTTTTAGACATGGTCGACTTTGATGTCATATTAGGGATGGACTGGTTATCACATTACCATTCTTTCTTGGACTGTCATGCCAAGACTGTGACCTTAACCTTGCCTGCTTTACCTCGTTTAGAGTGGAGAGGGACTCCTGGTCATTCTACCCATAGTTTTATCTCTTATGTGAAGGCTCAGCGTATGGTTGGGAAGGGGTGTTTCGCATATTTGGAATATGTTCGTGATTCCAGTGCTGAGGTTCCTTCTATTGATTTTGTGCCTATTGTTCGTGAGTTCCCCAAGGTTTTTCCTTCAGACCTACGGGTATACCACTCGACAGGGATATTGACTTTTGCATTGATTTGGCTCTGGGCACGCATCCCATTTCTATCCCGCCGTATCGTATGGTGCCGCCTGAGTTGAAAGAGTTGAAGGAGCAGTTGCAAGACTTGCTTGAGTTTTGCCTTGGGGTGAGCTGATGTTGTTTGTTAAGAAGAAGGATGGGTCGATGAGAATGTGTATCGATTACCAGCAGTTGAACAAGGTTACGATCAAGAATAAGTATCCATTGCCGAGGATTGATGATTTGTTTGATCAACTTCAGGGTGCCAAGGTATTTTCGAAGATTGACTTGATATCGGGCTACCATCAGTTGAGAATTAGGGCGTACGATGTCCCTAAGATAGCTTTCCGCACTCGGTACGAGCATTATGAATTCTTGGTAATGTCATTCGGGTTGACAAATTCCCCAGCAGCTTTTATGGATTTGTTGAACCTAGTGTTCAGTCCTTACTTGGATTCATTCGTGATAGTATTCATTGATTATATTTTGATATATTCCCGCAGCCGGGAGGATCATGAGTAGCATCTTAGAGTGGTTCTTCAGACCTTGAGGGATAGTCAGTTATATGCTAAGTTCTTGAAGTGTGAGTTCTGGTTGAGTTCAGTTTCATTTCTGGGTCATGTTGTATCAGCAGAGGGTATTCAGGTTGATCCGAAGAAGATTGAGGCAGTCAAGAACTGGCCTAGACTAACATCAGCTACAAAGATTCAGAGTTTCTTGGGATTGGCAGGATACTATTATTGGTTCGTGGAGGGGTTTTCATCTATCGCAGCCCCGATAACCAGGTTGACCCAGAAGGGTGCCCAATTCAGATTGTTGGATGAGTGTGAGGTGAGCTTTCAGAAGCTCAAGACAACTCTGACTACAGCACCGGTGTTGGTTTTGCCCACAGGTTCAGGGCCTTATACAGTTTATTGTGATTCATATCGTATAGGACTTGGTACAGTGTTGATGCAGGATGGCAAGGTCATTGCCTATGCTTCATGGTAGTTGAAGATTTATGAGAAGAACTATCTGGTTCATGATTTAGAGTTGGCAGCCATTGTTCACGCGTTAAAGATTTGGAGACATTATCTGTATGGCGTGGCATGTGAGGTGTTCACGGATCACAAAAGTCTTCAGTACTTGTTCAAGCAAAAAGGGTTGAATTTGAGGTAGAGGAGGTGGTTGGAGTTGTTGAAAGATTATGATATCACCATCTTATATTATCCGGGAAAGGCCAATGTGGTGGCCGATGCTTTGAGTAGGAAGTCGGCCAGTATGGGTAGTCTTGCTTATATTCCGGTCGATGAGAGACCGCTTTCTTTGGATGTTCAAGCTTTGGCAAATCAGTTCTTGAGGTTGGATGTTTCTGAGCCCAGCCATATGTTAGCTTGCACGGTCTCTGATTCTTCATTATTGGAGCGTATCCGAGATCGGCTGTATGATGATCCCCATTTGTGTGTCCTCAGAGACACGGTGAGGTACCAAGTAGGTTGCCTTACGTGATCATGGAGTTTTGAGATTGTAGGGTCGAGTTTGTGTGCCTAATGTGGATGGACTCTGAGAGATGATTTTAGAGGAGGCCCATAGTTCCCGGTACTCTATTCATCTGGGCACCTCGAAGATGTATCAGGATTTGCGGCAACATTATTGGTGGTAGAGAATAAAGAAGGATATCATTGCGTATGTGGCTCGGTGTTTGAATTGTCAGCAGGTTAAGTACGAGCATCATAGGCACGGTGGTTCATTTAAGAGGATTGAGCTTCCCGAGTGGAAGTGGGAGCAGATCACTATGGATTCATCGTTGGACTCCCATAAATTTGGAGGAAGTTCGACGCAGTGTGGGTTATTGTTGATAGGCAGATCAAGTCAGTGCATTTCATTCCTGTGGCAGTCTTCTATTCTTCTGAGAGGTTAGCTGAGATCTATTTTGGGGAGATTGTTCGCCTTCATGGTGTGCCCGTGTCTATCATTTCGGATCAAGGTATGCAGTTTACCTCACACTTCAGAAGGTCAGTTCAGCGAGAGTTGGGAACACGAGTTGAGTTGAGCACAACGTTTCATCCTCAGACGAATGGGCAGTCCTAACGGACCATTCAGATTTTGGAGGATATGCTCCAAGCTTGTGTCATTGACAATGGAGGCTCGTGGGACCAATTTTTGCCTTTAGCAGAGTTTGCCTACAACAACAGCTACCAGTTGAGTATTTATATGGCTCCTTATGAGGCTTTATATGGTAGGTGGTGTCTGTCTCCGGTTGGATAGTTTGAGCCGGGAGAGGCTCGGTTATTGGGTGCGGATCTGGTTCACGATTCCTTGGACAAGGTCAGGGTCATTCAGGATAGGCTTTGTATAACTCAGTCCAGGAAGAAGAGTTATGTCGACCGCAAGGTTCGTGATTTTGCATTCATGGTTGGTGAGCGGGTATTTCTTCGAGTGTCGCCTATGAAGGGCGTGATGAGATTTGGGAAGAAGGGCAATCTTAGCCCTAAGTTCATTGGCCTGTTTGAGATTCTCGATCGAGTGGGTGAGGTGGCTTATAGACTTGCATTACCTCCAAGATTATTAGCCATGCATCCAGTGTTTCATGTGTCCATGCTTCGGAAATATCACGGTGATCCATCACATGTGTTAGATTTCAGCACTGTCCAGTTGGACAAGTACTTGTATTATGAGGAGGAGCCGGTAGCCATTCTAGACCGGCAGGTTCGTCAGTTGAGATCAAAGAGTTTTCCTTCTGTTCGTGTTCAGTAGAGAGGTTAGCCTCCTGAGGCATCGACCTGGGTGTCCGAGTCCGATATACGCAGCCGTTATCCCCATCTTTTCCCCCCACTCAGGTAATTCCTTCTTCTGTTTGTTCGAGGACGAACGATTGTTTTAGAGGTGGAGAATGTGATGACCCAAGAGGTCATCACTTATTTTTAAAATGAATTCTGTGTTTCAAGGCTTTAAAAAAAACTCTTTTAGCATCACCTTAATTTTTTTGCGCAGTCTGAGCACGTAGCCGGAAAGCCTAAATGTGAAAATTTGTAAAAAATAATAAATTTTGACTATAAAATGAATTAATTTGACTTCGGTCAAAGTTTTGGGTAAATAGACCCGGACCCATAATTTAACAGTCCCAGAGGGTCCATAGGAAAATATGGAACTTGGGCGTATGCCCGGAATCGAATTCCGAGATGCCAAGCCCGACAAATAAATTTAAAAAAAAATTATTTTCTGAAATTGATTAAAGGATTTGGAAATGAATTTTGATTAGAACATGTTGGTATCAGGCCCGTATTTTGGTTCCGGTGCCCGGTACATGTCTCATATATGATTTAAGATAATTTTGTAAAGTTTGGTAAGAAATGGAATCCGTTTGACATGATTCGAACCTTAAATGCAAAATTTGATGTTCAAAGAAGTTTTGAGAAATTTTATTGATATTAAGGTTTAATTTGATGTTTCTTATGTTATTTTGGTTATATGAGTACACGAATAAGTCCTTGGAATATTTTTGAGATTGTGTGTATATTTGGTTTGGAGCCCTGAAGGCCCGGATGAGTTTTGGATAGGCCACGGTGTGTATTTTGAACTTAGAAAATTGCAGGTTTTTTAGCCGTGCATAGCAGGCCTGCAGGTTTCGTATTTGCGAATCTAGGCTCGCAAATGCGAGCGACTTGTCGCAATTACGAAAGAAGCCCGGGCCAACTCTCTCTTGCAAATGCGAGATTATCTTCGAAAATGGAAAGTTTCCCATTAGGTCAGTGATCGCAAATGCGATGCTGTAGTCGCAATTCCCAAGTCGCAAATGCGACATGTTGTTCACAAATGCGAAAGTCCAGCATTTCTGAAGGGTTCGCAAATGCAAGCCCTATTTCGCATTTCCCAACTTAGCAGAGATCGGGGTTCGCAATTGTGAACCCCTGTTCGCATTTTCCATACCTGCGACCTACAACTTTATACTTAGACGATTTTTAACCTATTTTTCATATCCTCTCAAAACATAAACACGCTAGGGCAATTTTTCAAAGGTTTATTTTTCTCCAAATCAATTGTATGTCGTATTTAACTAGTTTTATTCAATTATTAACATTTTCAACATGATTTCAACTTAAAATCAATGATTTTCATGGGGGAAATTGGGTGTTTTGGGTAGAACCTAGGTTTTTCAAAAATTGGGGATTTGGAACTTGATTTGAGGTCCGATTTCAAAATAAATTATATATTTGGGTTCGTGGGGGAATGGTTAATCGGGTTTGGTTCGAACTTCCGGTTTTGGCCATATGGGCCTGGGGGCAATTTTTGACTTTTTGGGCAAAACTTTGGGAAATTCATTTTCATGCATTCAAATTGATTCATTTAGCGTTTATTAATGTAAATAAGTAACTTGTTACTAGATACGAGCGAACTGGCGGTGGAACCAAGGGGAAAAGCCATAGTGAGCCGTAAATTGTGTTCGTGGTATCAAGGTAAGTGTTTGGTCTAACCTTAGCTTGTGGAATTAGGAGTTGTGTGTTAATTGTGGAGTACGACGTATAGGCATGGTGACGAGTATCTATACGTCAGTGTCAAGCATCCATGAGCCTTGTGTTATAAATTGTTATGACTCCGTTATGGTTTATTGTGCCTCACAAGTTATTATTATCATTCTTCCCATGCCAGGATGTTTGTTTGATATTATTGTTCCCTTGTCGGGATATTGTTGAGATATCATTGTTCCCTTGCCGGGGTTTGTTTGATATTATTGTTCCCTTGCCGGGATGTTTGTTTGATATTATTGTTCCCTTGCCGGGATTCCTTATGATTATTGTTGGCTTTTAAATGGGAGCGGGTGGTATGCCTGCCACAGGATATAATGAAATGGGAGCAGGTGGTACGCCTACCACAAGATACAATGAAATAGGAGCGTGTGGTATGCCTACCACAAGATATAATAAAATGGGAGCGGCCGGTACGCCTATCTCAAGATATAATAAAATGGGAGCGGGTGGTACGCCAACCACAAGATAATGAAATGAGAGCGGGTGATACGCCTACCAAAAGATATAATGAAATGGGAGCGGGTGGTACGCCTACCACAAGATATGATGAAATGGGAGCGAGTGGTACGCCTACCACAAGATAAATGAAATGGGAACGGGTGGCACGCATGCCACGAGATATAGGAAATAGGATCGGGTTGCACGCCTGCAACAAGATGTGAATATAAAGTAAAATCTGCCGCTGTTTTCCTTATTCTTGTTAGCGGCTAGATTTTGATTCCTTTATAATTCTCTTGATATTCTATTTTTACCTGTTATTCCCCGAAGCATGTTTCCCCCTCCCATCTTTATTTTTTTATTCCTACTTTAGTTTCTGCTGTATATTTGACAGTCTGGTCCTAGCCTCGTCACTACTTCGCCGAAGTTAGGCTAGACACTTACCAACATATGGGGTGGGGGGAGGGGGAAGCTATTGGACCATACTTGGAGGCTTTCTTCAGTCAATGTGGAGATCCAAGGTAGACCTGCATGCGTCCCCAAGACCCGACGTCTCCTCTATCTTTCATTTTCTGTTTCATGTCTTCGTTTCAGAAATAATGTATTGATCTTTTCTTCAGACTTTGTATGTAGTAAATCTTAGACCGTCTGTGATACTGTGACGCTAGGTTTTGGGCAATTAAGATTTAAGCAGTTGTAATAGATACATATTTAAGATATTTTATTATTTTCTTCCGCTTAAATTTAATGTTCTACTACTATTACATTATTGCATTATGTTTGCTAAAAGGAAATAATTGGATAATGAAGTAAGTAGTTAAGGGATTGGCTTGCCTAGCTCACATTAGTAGGCGCCATCACGACTCCCGAGGGTGAGAAATCCGGGTCGTGACATTTTAAGAGTAGAGATTACAAAATTGATAGGAAATAAATACATCTTATGTTTGAAAAGTACATAAACAGAGTTTTATAATCTAAGGCTACCATGACAAGAGGCAGCTACAACCGGGATGCAGGTAAATCTTCCAATCCAGCTTCCGTCGAACACAACAACATCGACATTCGAAATCTGCATGCAATGTGCAGGAAGTGTAGTATGAGTATTACCGACCCCGTGTACTTAATAAGTAACAAACCAAACCTTTGGTTGAAAGCAATGACGAGCTGGAACATAGTTCTGTTCCAACACTAATAACCAAATAACAGTTTATGATAGTGTAAAGCAAATGCATAAAGAAATGGCTCAGAGATAAAGTCCTCAGCCTTTTCGTAGTTTTCCGAGAACAGTTCCTCTTTTCAAGTATACCAATGAAAGTCCAAATACTTTACCGAAATCATTAAAAATATGAGTAAGTTTGAAAACTATAACTTTTTCCCAAAAAAATCCTTTCAACAGTAAATATGATGCTTCATTTTCTTTCTGGATAGCATGTGTGAAATACCTCTCTATAACCACATATCAATGTGTATAATAAGTCATGAATGACGTGATACCGTACACCATGAGAAAAATGCATCTCTATGCCTGTATGTCATGTGAATGTCAAAGGTTATGCGACTCAGCAATAAAACCATATGCATCCTCTCAGATGTATCAATTCACTCAGTCCTCCCCGTCACTCAGTCCTTATAGTCACTCAGTCCTCTTAGCCATTCAGTCCTCTCAGCCACTCAATCTTCCCAATCACTCGACACTAGGTACTTGCACTAAGTAGGTACCTATGCTCATTGGGGGTGTGAAGACTCTGGAGGGGCTCTTTTAGCCCAAGCACTATAACAAGCCAATCATGGCATAAATCAATCAGTTCCTCCACCTCACTCAAGCATAAATCAATAAAAAATGCTGTGACATGCATCCCGATCTCATAAATATCCTCACCATCAGGCCCTCGTCCTTACGCAGTCATCAATCTCTCTAGTTTCTCGGTATGTCATGAAACCAACTTGTCAACAATGATATGATGTATCAATAAATAACAACTGAGACTGAGATATGATATGGATGCATAAATATGACTGAGTACAAAATACCAATGAAGTCAGTGAGATGACAACAAGAAACGACCACTATGGGTCCCATCAATATCAACATA
Source organism: Nicotiana glauca (assembly GCA_026770625.1). Classification (NCBI taxonomy): domain Eukaryota; kingdom Viridiplantae; phylum Streptophyta; class Magnoliopsida; order Solanales; family Solanaceae; genus Nicotiana; species Nicotiana glauca. Next base: position 51,693 of record MU704903.1, read on the forward strand.
AGGACTAAACATGATATCTAGCATGAATAAATGATAAGTTAGGATTTTAACATGTTTTATGCCCCTACTTGCCTATGATTTAATCATATATTTGTACAAAATCGTCCCAAAAGGCTCACAGGTTATGCTTGTTTGCAGGTTTGATCGACAAAGTGACGAAATGTCAAAGATCAACTCAAAAAGGAGTGAAACCTGCTCAAGTACCAAAGACCAAGAAATCTCAGGGAAGAAGGCCTAGTGTGGACCGCACAAAGTGGAATGCGGCTGCACTACGTGGTTCGGAGAGTTGGTAAAATCAGGCTAGAGGCAAGGCGGCCGCGGTACATATCTTGTGGTCTGCGGTTAGGGCTCCGCGGCCGCACTACTCTTTTGTGCGGTCCGCAGTCAAGAGATTTAGAGAACTAAAATTTTCCAAGACAATGCCATGCGGTCCGCGCTAGCTACCTCTGCGGTCGCAGTCCATTCTACGCGGTCTATAGAGCCCAACTTCAGAGAGCTAAATTTTGAATTTTCAGAGCCTTTGTGGTCGCGGTCCATTTTGTATGGCCCGCACTGACCCTGCAGGGGTATTTTTATCCAATTTTTCTAGCTTAGTATAAATAGAACATTTTACCATTTTTAGGTCATCTGTTATCTTTAGAACTGGGCTGCGCTCGTGAGAACTCACTTTGTAACCATTTTTGGCATCTTAGCTTCAAATTAACAATAGATATGTGTAATTTAATTTAGCATTTAGTTATTATGTCTTGTTCTTCATCTATTTCTTCATTTTTTCCTTAAATCATGAGTAGCTAAACCCATTAGCTAGGGTTGTGGCTTAACCCTAGTGTGGGTAATTGATGGGTGTTGCTATCTAGGGTTAGATTTACTATGGGTGTTTGTATTTGGGTTGATTTTATGTTTTAATTTTAGAATTGATGGTTGCAAACACTGATTCAAGTTTTGTGGACTTGATTCTTCTTGAGAAAGAGAGTCTATGTCTCCAAAATTGACCCAACAAGGAATTGGGATGGACTCATGAGAAATGATAGTCCCAATTAATGGGTTAAATCTCGAGAGAGTAATCGCCCTTCTTGAACCCTAGTTGCTTGATCTAATTTGCCTACCCATTTGGTCTCGAGAGAGTCAATTAGGCAAAATCACTCTTTCTACCGAGAGGTGTGAGAGTGGGTAAAATTATGCAACGGTTATAGCATAAGCCCCAATCATGTCAATCGAACTTTAGTATCATCTACTCGTCAATTATCCACCTAGGTAATGTCATGACCTTAGTGCCCTTCTTCCTATTAGATACAACTCAGCAATCATCTCGTAGTATAATTTAGTTGAAATTAATATTTAGGTAATAGTAGTTATAATTTGAAAACCCAAAATATGTTTGAAGTGATATTTGAGGCAAACACACATCTCTAGGCTAGACAAATATTCCAACTCCATTACTAGCTCCCTGAGGAAATTGATCCCGACCCTCAAATCGGGTAAAAGCTATTGCGACCCGCTCTTCCTACCTTGGTGTAGTGTCGAGTTGGAAACGATCACTTTTTGGTGCCATTGCTGGGGAATTTACGGTGTTGACTATCTGTTTAGTTAGTTTTGTGTGTTGTTTCTCTTTCCTTCTTGCTTACTAATTTTGTTTATGTCGATTGCTCAGGTACCAATGGCTCTAAATGCTAATGACCCTCTTGGCAATGTCATGGTGGGGGAGGAGGCAGAAGATATTTATCAAGATGAGGTTCCCTAACCTCAAGCTCCACGTAGAGGCTGTCAGGCCAATGATAACAATCCTATCCTAGATCCTCCTCCGCCACCACCAAGAGTGGCCCCAAGAGTTCTCCCAAATCAAGGGTATGCGAGTGCCATTGTTCCACCCCGAATCTGGGCGGGGAACTTTCAAATCACAAATATTATGTTGACCTTGCTCGAGCAAAGAGGATACTTTACAGGCACCTCCGATCAAAATGCCTACAAGCACTTGAAGGGGTTCATAGATACATGCTGGGGTAGCAAGCAGACAAACATGTCCGAGGATGCGTTGAGATTGAGGCTTTTCCCGTTCTCTCTTCGGGGTAAAGCATTGGATTGGTTATAAAGGCTCCCCAATAATTCCATCACAACTTAGGATGAGTTGGCGGATAAATTCATTGGCAAGTTTTTCTCACCAAGTCATATGGCGGCACTTCGGGATGAAATCTTAGCCTTCAAGCAAGAGCCAACGGAACCTTTTCATGAAATTTGTGAGAGATATAGAACGATGGTGAAGGAATGCCCCAATAATGACATGCAAGAGAATATGTTGCAATAAACTTTCTACCGAGGCATCAATACTACAAATCAATGCATAGTGAATCAATTGGCCGGGGGTAATTTTATGAAGTTGACTTTTGATGAGGCTTGTGCCATTCTGGATGAGATGGCAAAAACATCCTCCGCATGGCAAAGTAGAGCCAATGTTCCTCAAGGAGACCATTTGGTTATTCATTTACATTAGAAGTTAAATGACCATGGGCAAGCTATAACAGAGTTGACGACCACTATGAACCAATTGGTGAAGGCGCAATTGCAACAAGTCCAAAATCTGCACCAAGTAAATGCCATGGAAGATGTTTCTATGCTACAAAGGAGGCAACGAGGGCAACAACCTCAAGTAAATTTTGAACAATATAATAACAATGATGGTGGTGGTTTTTCAAATGAGTGCTATGATGATCAAAGTGAAGAGATCCAATATGTCAACAACTACCAAGGGAATAGAGGCAACTCTTCGAATCAACAATGGCCTCCCTAAGGAAATTGGGGCAATCAACAACAAGGTGGTGGCAATTGGAACAACAACAATCAAAGCAACAATTGGGGAAATCAACTAGGTGGTAGTAATTGGAACAATAACAACCAAGGCGGTAATTGGGGTAATCAAGGTAACAATCAAGGTAATTGGAATGGGAACTACAATAATTGTAGCAACAACAGCAATCAAGGAGGGTGGAATAATAGTGGGAACCAAGGCAACCGAAGGCAAGGCTTTCAAAGGCCCCCATGTACCAACAATCGAACAATCCACCCCCTTTTCCTTCTCAAGGTCCGAGTTCTTCCGTGGGTGATATGGGGAGAATTGAAAGTATGTTCGAGCAAATAATGAAAAAGAACCAAGATTCCGATGCACAATTGGCTTCGCATAATACATCTATCCGAAACTTGGAAGTGCAACTAGGTCAAATTTCTCAAGCTTTGAATACTCGCCCCAAGGGTGCTCTACCAAGTGATACGGTGGTGAACCCAAAGGGTGGGAATAATAACAATCATGTGATGGCGGTTACAACTAGAAGAATTTGAGGCGATGATGTGCATGCCTCGAGAGAAAAGCAAATTGTGGAAGATGATGTTGAGTTGCGTGATGACGATGTACCTTTGATTATTGAAGATGTGGTTGAGACCAATGTGAACAATGAAGTGAGGATAGATATTAATGAGGCCGAGGTGGAAACACAAGATGTCGTGAACCTATCTAGGAAATACGTGATTGATATGCCCGAGCCGGTGCTGCCCAAAGCCAAGGCACCCTTACCTAGGCTGCCTCTACCGTATCCTCAAAGGCATGCAAAGCAAAGAAATGATAATCAATTTAAGAAATTCATTGATATGATGAAGAGTTTGTACATATATGTGCCTTTGGTGGAGGCACTTGAACAAATGCTGGGCTATGCAAAATTCATGAAGGACTTGGTTACAAAGAAGTGGTCTATGGATTGTGAAACTATAAAGATGACTCACCAAGTGAGTGCTATAGTGTATTCAATGGCCCCCAAGTTAGAGGACCCGGTGCTTTTACTATCCCTTGTACTATTGGAAGTGCGTACTTTTCCAGAGCTTTATGTGACTTGGGGGCTAGCATAAATTTGATGCCTTATTCGATATTTAAGACTTTGGGAATTGGACAACCTCGACCAACTTCAATGAGAATTCAAATGGCGGACCGATTGATGAAACAACCTTTGGGCATAATTGATGATGTACTTGTCCGGGTGGATAAGTTTATATTGCCAGCCGACTTTATCATCTTGGATTATGAGGTAGATTATGAGGTGCCGACTATACTGGGTAGACCTTTCATTGCTACGGGGAAGGCATTGGTTGATGTTGAAGCGAGTGAGATCACTTTCCGAGTGGTTGATGAGAAGGTCGTCTTCCATGTTTGCAAATCCATGAAGCAACCCAATAACACTGAGGTGTGTTCATTTGGGGACAGTGTCACATCTGTGATAGTGGATGACACAAGTTCCATGATCAATGTTGAAGATCCCTTTGAGGCAGCACTTCTTAATATGGATGTCAATGATGATGCTAGTAGAGTGGAGTGTGTGAATGCATTAGATGGTATGGGTTCATATTCATATGAGCCTAGGAAGTTATCTTTGGATCTTGAAAACCAAAAAACTCCACCAACAAAGCCATCGATTGAGGAGCCACCGATGTTGGAGTTGAAGCCACTTCCTCCACACCTCAAGTATGAATTCTTGGGTTCAAATTCTACATTACCAGTTATTCTTTCTTCTTGCCTTACTAACATGCAGGTTGAGGCCACATTGGCAGTTCTTCAAAAGCAAAAAGGGCAATTGGATGGACCTAGCTGACATTCGGGGAATAAGCCCCGCATTTTGCATGCACAAAATCATCTTGGAGGAGAATTCAAATCCTTCCTTGGAACATCAAAGAAGACTAAATGAGGCGATGCAAGAAGTGGTGAAGAAAGAGGTTATCAAGTGGTTAGGTGCTGGGCTGATTTTCCAATCTTCGAAAATTTATGGACTTTGCCGGTCCAATGTGTGCCAAAGAAAGGAGGGATGATGGTGGTGACAATTGAAAACAATGAACTTATTCCCACTCGGGCCATTACTGGATGGAGAGTTTGTATGGACTACCGAAAACTCAACAAGGTGACCCAGAAGGATCATTTCCCGTTGTCGTTCCTCGACCAAATGTTTGATTGCCTTGCAGGGTGCACTTTCTATTGCTTTTTGGATGGTTACTCGGGGTATAATCAAATTTTAATTGCCCCGAAGGACCAAGAGAAGACCATATTCATATGCCCATATGGTACATTTGCTTTCTCTCAGATGCTGTTTGGGTTGTGCAACGCTCCGGCGAAGTTCCAACGATGCATGATGGCTATTTTCACCGACATGGTGGAAGACATATTGGAGGTATTTATGGATTATTTTAGCATGGTTGGTGACTCCTTCGAAGCGTGTTTGAGTGATTTGGATAAAGTTTTGGCCCGTTGTGAAGACACTAACCTAGTACTCAATTGGGAAAAATGCCATTTCATGGTTGAAGAGGGTATAGTGTTGGGCCACAAAATTTCTAAGCATGGATTGAAGTTGATAAAGCCAAGATTGAGGTTATTTCAAGGCTTCCTCCCCCTACTTCTGTCAAAGGGGCGAGGAGTTTCCTTGGGCACACGGGCTTCTACCGGAGGTTCATAAAGGCTTTTTCTAAAGTGGTACACCCATTGTGCAAGTTGTTAGAGAAAGATGAAAAGTTCTTGTTTGATGAGAGTTGTATGCAATCATTTGATCTTTTCAAGCTCAAGTTGACTTCTACCCCCATCATTACCGTACCAAATTGGAGCTTGCCTTTTGAGCTCATGTGCGATGCTAGTGACGTTGTGCTTGGGGCTGTTTTGGGCTAAAGGATCAACAAAATGTTCCAACCAGTGTACTACGCAAGCAAAACCATAAATGAGGCTCAAAGAAACTACACAGTCACCAAGAAAGAGTTATTGGCTATTGTTTTTGCTATGGAAAAGTTCCAACCTTACCTTATGGTAGCCAAAGTTATAGTGCACACCGACCATGCTGCCTTTAGGTATTTGATGACCAAGAGGGACTCAAAGGCAATATTAGTGAGATGGGTATTACTTCTCCAAGAGTTTGATTTGGAAATTATTGACCGAAAAGGTAGCGAGAATCAAGTGGCAGACCACTTATCCCGTTTGTAGGAAGAGGGGAGTCCTTGTGATGGGCTAGAAATCAATGACTCATTTCCCGAAGAACAACTCCTTGCGGTGTCAATGAATGATATGCCATGGTTTTTCGATGTTGCTCATTACCTCGTGATCGGAATAATCTTGTGTGAGCTCTCTTCTAACCAAAGGAAGAAACTCAAGTGGGATAGTTTGGACTTTTATTGGGATGAGCCATATTTGTTTAAGGTTTGCACCGATGGAGTAATTCGATGGTGTGTTCCCGAGGATGAACAATTGAGTATTTTGGAGGCTTGTCATTCATCCCCCTATGATGGCCATCATGGGGGGGTGAGAATGGCTTCGAAAGTTTTGAGTTGTGGTTTCTATTGACCAACCATTTTCAAAGATGCAAGTGATTTAGTTAAAAGATGTGATCAATATCAGTGAGCGGGCGGGATTTCCAAGAAAGATGAGATGCCTCTAAACACAATTCTTGAAGTTGATATCTTTGATGTTTGGGGTATCGATTTTATGGGATCTTTTGTTAGCTCGTGTGGGAACACCTACATCCTTGTAGCGGTTGATTATGTGTCAAAATAGGTTGAGGCCGTGGCCTTGCTGAATAATGAAGCTAGGAGTGTAGTGGCATTTCTAAAAAAAGCATTTTCACAAGGTTTGGTACACCCCGGGCAACTATTATGACGGAGGATTGCATTTTTGCAATAGAGCTTTTTATGCCTTGCTCTCCATATATGGTGTCAATCACAAAGTATCTACACCGTATCATCCTCAAACAAGTGGCCAAGTTGAAGTATCAAATAGAGAAATCAAGAGCATCTTGTCAAAAACTGTCAATGCCAATAGGACCGATTGGTCCAAAAAGCTAGATGATGCTCTATGGGTCTACTGTACCGCTTATAAGACCCTAATTGGTATGTCATCGTACCGGTTAGTGTTTGGGAAAGCATGCCACTTACCAGTGGAATTGGAGCATAAGGCCATATGGGCCTTGAGGAAGCTTAATCCTGAGTGGGATGTTGCGGCCAATCTTCACGTTGAACAACTCAATGAACTTGATGAATTTCGGTTCCATTCATACTCGAGTTCATCCTTGTATAAGGACGATGAAGTACTTGCATGACAAATATGCTCGTGGAAAGGAGTTCAAAGTTGGTGATTTGGTCCTCTTGTTCAACTCCCGTCTAAGGTCGTTTCCTGGAAAGCTCAAATCAAAGTGGAGTGGGCCATTTGAAGTTCCCTTTGTGACCCCGTTTGGTGCTCTTGATCTCAAGAACAAAAATGGTGAAGTTTTCAGAGTCAATGGGCACCCTGTCAAGCATTATCTTGGGAAGATTGATGATAGCATTGTAGTGGCTGTGGTTCATTTCAAATGATGATGGTAACCAGCGTCGTCCCGTGACGTTAAATCAGCCGCTTCTTGGGAGGCAACCCATGTGTTTTTCTTTTTGTTCTCTTTGATTTTATTGGTAGTTAGGATTGATTTTTGAGCTAGTTGGTTGTGAGATGTTGCAGGGATTGAGTTGATGCAGTGCTGGACGTAATTGCGAAAAGTATTAAGTCTCTGAAGTTTTCCAGTGCGGCCGCACGTCCATTTTGTGCGGTCCGCACTGGTATGAGCAGGAAATGATAACTCTCTAAAATTTGCCACCGCAACTGCATTCCATTTAGTGCGGTCCGCGGTGGGCCTCCATGGCCGCGGTCTGCTTTTGTGCGGTCCGCGGAGGTTGCCTTCTCAAACTTTAAGTGATGAAACCCAATGCGGTCCACGGTGCACTTTGTGTGGCTGCACTGGTAGGTGAGGACGGGTCCCACTGCTTGTCTATAAATAGACCCCAAGGGTCACCCTTTACCCTTTTTGAACTCTTAACACTCAAAAGCCTAAAAAGCACTGTTCACACTCCTACTTGATCGTAATTCGTGTTTATATTGATTTGTTGCATTCCATATTCACAATCTGGTAACATTTCATCCATTTTTCATTGAGTAATCTTATGTTTTCATTTTATTTTCTTGCCCAGTAGTTTCAGCTTCTTTTTCTTCTCGTAGATTCTTCTTCTCAAATTATTTGTTAAATTAGGGTAATTCAAATACTGGGTTTGTGTGTTGGGCATTCCTAATGGTTTGGAAAATGAGTAGGGACAAGTTAGGTGGAAAACTTGAACAAAATGGCAAAAATGAAACCCTAATTCAGTGCCCTAAATTAGAACCCTTTGCGGACCGCGATCACTTTTGTACGGTCTGCGATGCTTATGTTCTGAGCTTCGAATTGTGCCAGCACGACTGCATTGCAATTTATGCGGTCCGTGCTAACCCACCACGGCTGCGATGCCATTTGTGCGGGCCACGGTGGTGAGATTCAAAGAGCATGTTTGAGGGGCCTCAAACTTGTGCGGACCGCGGTCATTTCTGTGCGGTCCGCGGTGGCCTCAGTGCTGCCGTACGTCCATTTTATGCGGTCCACACTGGCCTATTCGTGCAACTATTTTTGCAATTCTTAAGTTTCTATTATGCAATTCAGTCTGCATCTGTTTCACTGCCTGTGCTTAGACTAACAATGAAGAGTCCGCAGCCGATAGTGAAGACTACTCCACCTCCCCCACTGCTTCATTATCCGAGGAGAGTGCAGGCAGAGATGAGGAGGAGGTACAAGGTGGTGAAGGTGGTGAACCTTAGGTTGGAGGAATTGACCGAACTAGGAAGGCCGAAGTGTGGGAGAATAGATTTGTGAGCCAAGTGGCTTACCATAAGTTTAAGGAGTGGTGGCCGGTGAGGAATTTAATGTCGGGGAGGAGCTTTGTTATCAAAGACTTGCTACCCACAACACTGACGTGCTGAAACAATTTAGAATGAGACCGGGCTGGTAGATATTTTTGGAAGAGTGTATTGATACAAATGAGCATATGGTTTGGGAATTCTATTGTAATGTGGCTCACATCGTCAAAGGTTCCAAGGTGACCAAGGTCCGGAACAAAAAGGTGTTGTTCGACGGGCATGCCTTGAATGAATATTTGGGCTTTAATGAAGAGGACGAGACCTTATATCTGGCAAAGTTGGAGATGGGTGAGGGGGTCCGTCCATGGTTAGCCCAGTACTTGGCGATCCCAAGTACGGTTACTGAGTGGTTGACTGCGGGGGTTAAAATTTTAAGGGGGACCTTGAACTTCGAAGCTAAGGGTTGGGATACTTTCGTTTGCAGCAGGCTAGACCCTACCACACATGACCAGACTCTTCCTATCTTCCAGGCTGTGTTGGTTGCATCAATCATGGCGGGTTACCCCATCAACGTAGGGAATATTATGTCCCGCATCATCTCTCTTATGTGTGCGGAAGCTAACCGGAACTACCTTTTCCCAACACCCTCTGTATTTACGTGACTTGGAAGTGGAGAAGAAGAGGTATGATGTCAAATCCAAACCAGTGGCTCCTTTCTCATAGTACAGTTTGAGGGGGCCAGACAACCCTAAGGACAATAACTACAAGCCTCCTGTTTCTGCCCCAACGGGCCAGTCTGAAGAGCCAGTTGAGGTAAAGGCCTCCATTGAGCTTGCCTCCACAGTTGCTTCCATGCCTCCCGGACCTTCCACTACTGCAGACTTGCCTCCTGATCCTTCCACTTCAGCTGGCCCGAAGATGCCATCTTCCCAGGCCCATCCTATCACATCCCACCAACTGAGCCAGACACTTCAGAGCCTGAACAACTAGATGTACACTGCGCCATCCAAGTTGTCCACCTTGACCTCCACCATTGTAGCTCAGTCGGCTCTTCTACCAATTTAGGTCCCGCAATCTATAGAGGATGCTTTGAAGGAGTTACTTGACAACCAGGCAAAGATCCTCAGCACCCAGTCCAAATTGGTGAAGGCAGTTTCTTCACATGCCAAAGAGCACAAGAAGCTACGCAAGACACGGGCCTCCAGGGAGTCCGTGAAGGAGCTCAGGGCAGATGTAGAGAGACTGAAGGTAGATAAGCTGCCTTTAGATTTATTATTTGAGGACCCAGCTCCAACAGTAGTTCCAGTAGCAGCCCCAGGTACAGAGTTGGTGTAGAGGCCTCCAAAGAAGAGGAGGAAGATCCCTAGTGCCGATGATGTTATCATCCAGTTGGCGGACCCACCAGAGGCTTCCTCCAGTCAGCCACAGGATGTACCAGATTCACAACCGGTCCAGTCCCAGGTCCCAGTAGCTGAGCAGTAGGATACCGAGAACCAGTCTGAAGTTCCTGTGCATACAAAGGACTCGGGAACCATTGATGATCCCATGTATATGGACACGGCTTAGGGAGTCTTCATATCCTTTCATTACTTTTTGGTGCTTATTTTTTGCTTTAGTTGGCATTGGGGACAACGCCAGCTTTTATACAGTTAACTACTTTTATCGTACTTTTTATCTTTCATTTGTTTTGTATATAAAGTTACATTATTTTACATATTCATTCCCTGTGTATATTCTAACCCCCTATTGTAAATATTTATTCTATTTTCTATTTTTGTAAAAAAATTTCATTCTTAGCTTCGTAGATAGGCTCATAGCCTTTTTGTTTCATTTTTGGCGCTTTCAATAAGCCCTCGGTTTTCTTAATGCCACGGTTCTTTCCAAGGGTGAAGTATTGTGTGAACCAAGTGGCTCTTCCCGATGATGGATGGCGTGACAACCTTCTTAAGGGTTTGAGTCTGTTTTTGTTTTTGGTAGTTTATAGTTAAGGGTACCTCAAACAAAGCTTCACTTGGGCCTAACACATTTGCTTTTGATCCCATGGTCAAAGAAAAGTGGTTGTGTTTAGGATGGTGAAAGTAGTGACCTTGAGACTCTTGTGTTGACCAAACAATCATCATGTGGTCTTTCGGGACTATTGTGTGCTCAATCGTGTCTAAGGTTGTTGTGGACCCCCGACTCTATGTCTTTATCAATCCTTGAGTGAGTGTGGTGAGAAATTGAATTTTGAATCCAAGTCCCGAGCCAATGGTCTAGAACTTGCCCTGAATGTTTGTTGAGGCGAAATTTTGAGTGAAATTCGACTTGAGAAGTGATTATAGGCTCTCCTTGATCCAAATGACAATTGAACAATTCCATAGCCTACCAATGATATAATCCCTAGCTAACCCTTTTGAGCCTTAAACCTTTTTCTTTCAAACTAATGCTACAAGCCTATACCCGTTCTAAATTATACCCTCTCTTGGCACCTAAATCTACCCGTGAGTAATGGCAAAAGTCTAAGTTTTGGGGGGGGGGGGATAAAAGAAAAGAAATCAAAGTGGTAAAAGGTATGAAAGGAAAATAAAAAGGAAGGCAATGAAAAAGAAAGGAAAGCAAAAGACAAAAAGAATGCTCAATGTGAAAAAAAAAGAATAAAAAGGGATTCAAGAAAAGAAAATAAAAAAAGGCGTGGAAAGTTGAAAAAGGAGAAATGTTTTGAATTGCATAAGAAAGAGTGACAATGTGTATCTCTAACCCCTTGAAAGGAAGTGAAATACTCAAAAGAGTCAAGAGAATTGTGCCAAAAATGAATCAAAAGAAGTGCTTTAGGGAAGATGGAACCCATATAGACCAACAACCTTTCGTACCCTCAACCAAAAGTCTTCACATTGACTCCACAAAAGCGCTATATGATCTTGAGTTGGATGATGCTTGCATTAGTGGATACTTACATAAGGGTCAAACATATGGTACTTAGAGCCGGACTTGTGACCTTTCCTTGAGAGAGACGAGTGAGCTCGCATTAACCTTGGTTTGTGTGCTTATACTCTAAAAGGTGAGGTTTGCTTAGGGAGAGTTTAGGATGTATGAGTTTGGGTTCCACAGCGACCAAAGTAATTGAGAGAGTTCTTTGATGTAATGAGTCAATTCTTGATGCTCTTGTGTCACACTTGATCCATAGTTTTCAAAGTTTAAATGTTGTTAATGATCCATTTCTATTGAGGGCAATTGTTAGTCCCAATTGATGCTTGTTGAGGTTACCTTAGGTCAGCTGGAATTACTTGGATTTTCTTTTAAGGGGTGGGTCTTATTTTATTTGCTTGAGGACAAGCAAAGGGTTAAGTTTGGGGGAATTGATAAGTTAGGATTTTAACATGTTTTATGCCCCTACTTGCTTATGCTTTGATCATATATTTGTACAAAATAGTCCCAAAAGGCTCACAGGTTGTGCTTGTTTGCAGGTTTGATCGACAAAGTGACAAAATGTCAGGAGTAAAACCTTCTCAAGTACCAAAGACCAAGAAATCTAAGGGAAGAAGGCCTAGTGCGTACCGCGCAAAGTGGAATGCGGCCGCACTGGGTGGTTCACAAAGTTGGTAAATTTAGGCTAGAGGCAACGCAACCGCAGTACATATCTCGCTGTCCGCGGTCAGGGCTCCGCGGCCGCACTACTCTTTTGTGCTGTCCGCGGTCAAGAGATTCAGAGAACTACAATTTTTCCAAGACAATACCATGCGATCCACGGTCGTTATTGTGCGGACCGCGCTAGCTACCTCTGCAGTCGCGGTCATTCTGTGCCGTCCACGGAGCCCAACTTTAGAGAGCTAAATTTTGAATTTTAAGAGCCTTATGCGGCCGCGGTCCATTTTGTACGGCCTGCACTGATCCCATAGGAGTATTTTTGTCAAGTATTTCCAGCTTAGTATAAATAGAACATTTTACCATTTTTAGGTCATTTGTTATCTTTAGAACTGGCCTGCTCTCTGAAAACTCACTTTGTAGCCATTTTTGGCATCTTAGCTTCAAATTAACGATAGATTTGTGTAATTTAATTTAGCATTTAGTTATTATGTCTTGTTCTTCATCTATTTCTTCATTTTCTCCTTCAAGCATGAGTATCTAAACCCATTAGCTAGGGTTATGGCTCAACTCTAGTGTGGGTAATTGATGGGTGTTGCCATCTCGGGTTAGATTGACTATGGGTATTTGCTATTTGGGTTGATTTTATGTTTTGATTTAAGAATTGGTGGTTGCAAACACTGATTCAAGTTTATTGGACTTGATTCTTCTTGAGAAAGAAAGTCTATGTATCCAAAATTGAACCAACAAGGAATTGGGATGGACTCATAAGAAATGATAGTCCCAATTAACGGGTTAAATCTCGAGAGAGTAATCACCCTACTTGAACCCTAGTTGCTTGATCTAATTTGCCTACCCATTTGGTCTCGAGAGAGTAAATTGGACAAAATCACTCTTTCTACCGAGAGGTGTGGGAGTGGGTAAAATTGTGCAACGATCATAGCATAATCCCTAATCATGTCAATCGAACCTTAGTATCATCTACTCGTCAATTAGCCACCTAGGTAATGTCATGACCCTAGTGCCCTTCTTCCCATTAGATACAACTCAGCAATCATCTCGTAGTATAATTTTGTTGCAATTAATAGTTAGATAATAGTAGTTATAATTTGAAAACCCAAAATATGTTTGAAGTGATATTTTAGGCAAACGCACATCTCTAGGCTAGACAGATATTCCAACTCCATTACTAGCTCCCTGAGGGAATCGGTCCCGACCCTCAAATCGGGTAAAAGCTATTGCGACCCGCTCTTCCTACCTTGGTGCAGTGTCGAGTTGGCAGCGATCAATAAAAGCTCAATTATTTTATCACATGGTGAAAATACAAATTCCAACAAAATAGGACCACTATACAGTGCTAGGAAAACAACATAGTCAGAATTCACAGGGTGCACGCTTGCACGCCCGTCCCCTAGAGTGTATGTCACCTCAAAACCAATCAAAACACATAATTTGGGGTCTCATACCCTCATCTCGAAGTTTAGAAGAGTTACTCAACAAGCCAATTCCGACACCGATCAAGCCAAGCGATGCTCTAAGAATTCCATCATGCGCGTAACGACCTCCGAATGACTCGAAACTAGCCAAAAATAACTCAATTGCATCAGATAAAGCCCAAGGAAGCAATTACAAATGATAAAGATCGAATCCTAAGTCAAATCCCAAATCTGGCCCAAAATCACACATGGGCCCATGCCTGGAAACTTGACAGAACTCCCAAAATTCGATAACCCATTCAATTACGAGTCCAACCATATTAATTTCACTCAATTCCAATTCCAAATCATTGATTAAAGCTCAAAAATTCATATTATGAAGTTTTAGGCCAAAACCCCAAATTCCCTCTTTAAAATTCATCAAACAAACGCTAAAATCGAAGATAGATTCATGAAATATGACCAAAATCGAGTAGAGAACACTTACCCCCATTCACATGGTGAAAATTGCTTCAAGAATCTTCTCAATCCGAGCTCCATAGATCCCAAAATGTAAAAATGGTCGAAACCCTCGAAATAGAGTACTTTATAAAACTGCATAAGCCTTCTATTTTGCAAATGTGGGATAACCATCGCGTTCGCGATGAGCAACAATAACAGCCACCAAAAATTCTCTGTGCGTTCACGACACAAGCCTCGCGAACACGATACACATTGAAGACAGAACTACGTAGATGCGGCACAAGCCTCATGAATGCGATGAAGAAAGATCCCATAGCTTCAGATTCCATTTCAACTCTACGCGAACACGATCTCACATACGCGAACGCGAAGGAGACTAGCCCCAACTCTTTGCGAATGCGGGCCAATATTCACAAACACGATGAAGAAAATACCACTGCCATCCAAATACACTACTCATTCGCAACATTTGCTTCGCGAATGCGATGAAGGACTGAGACACCAAATATCAGCAGAATGCAGCAGTGAAACATGAAGGAAAATAGCCCAGAATCAATCAAAAATATGGGTGAGCCCCTCGGGACCCCGTCCAAACATACCAACAAGTCCCATAACATAACACGGACCTACTCGAGGCCTCAAAACACATATAACAATATCGAAATGACAAATCACACCTCGATTCAAAATCAATGAACCTTGAAACTTCAAACTTGCACATGCAATGCCGAAACCTACCAAATCACGTCTAATTGACATCAAATTTTGCACACAAGTCACATTTGACATTACGGATGGTCTCAAATTTTTGAAATCGGAATTCGACCCCGATATCAAAAAGTACACTCCCAATCAAACTTTCCAAAATTCCAACTTTTTGCCATTTCAAGCCAAATTCCACTATGGACCTCCAAAATCATAATACGGATGCGCTGCTAAGTCCAAAATCACCCAATAGAGCTAACGGAACCATCAGAAATCCAATTCGATGTCCAATACTAAAAATTCAAAACTAGGCCAAACCTTTCAAATTTAAAGCTTTTAGTTGAGAATCATTCTTCTAAATCAATTCCGAATAACCTGAAAACCAAAATCGATGATTCATATAAGTCAAAATATATCATATGGAGGTACTCATTTGCTCAAACAACCGAGCAAAGTGAAAATTCTCAAAACGACCGGTTGAACATATGTTCATCCTCGAATGTACCAAAAGTTGTTCCAAAAGCCATCAAATTGCCGTGTAACCTCACTATGCACATGCTCGGGGGTGATCCCACGTCACCCTTTCCCATATAGGTCTGATAACACAATATTACTGGAGTTTCATAATTCAACCCAACCCATAAGCCTTAGAATCAAATTTCCAACATCCAGAATTACTACAAGATCCGAACCTCGTATTTACATATTGTGTGAGTCTGAACAAGCTGTATCACGCCGAATCCGTAACCCAAGATGTAATCACATGATATACTTCAAAACTCAAATACTCATAGCGATAATTTCTAATCATAGTAGCTGCTCAAAATAACCCAATGCCGGTAATAAACTCTTATCAAACAAAGCCTCATTCTAACACCTTCATATACTGCTAACGATGAAAGAAACACGCTGAAACTCATAGCCATTCACCAGATCAACAAGTTGGGGAACTTCCCCTCCTTTTATAGGAACTATAGCAAATTTCTAAGCCGATCAGCATCAGTATCCTTCCAAATATATCGCAATCAGATCCGATAGCACCTATTCTAGGTCCAATGACCTCATCACATCCAGCACGACCACTCTAGTGACATGACACATCAATATAATCTAAAGCCACAACATGTGCTATCCATGCACTAATAAGCAACATTCCAAATGTACTCAAACATGGAAAATGACATCAAACTAGAGAACCGTCCCGCAAGATCAATGGGTATCACCACAACGCAATGCTAAGAACCCATCACATACCACAGAGCCAAAATACATGAATCAAATACAAAGGATAATACCTTTATATAGCTCCGCTCTAATGTGTGAATCCATCCAAACACTGGTCCATATTATATACCTCAAGCCACCCTGCTCAAAATCCATAACCACTTGAAATTCGACATCAAGTACCCAAATTGTATTACCATAACCAGGGAGAGCAAATAACACAATGCCACCATCCGAAAAAAGCATAGCCAACATGTAATCAATCATGCAATACCTAAATACTCATCTTGCTTAAATTTCCGCTATAAATCCCAAATAGAACCGCACCCTATGTACATATAACCAACAAATCAAAACTCCTCGTAACATAGAAGGGTAACTCACAGATCATTTCAAAATGCGGATAAGCTCAGCAATAACTGAGTGACACCCCTCAACAATAGCAGTTCGGAGTTAACAAAGACGAACTGGTGCAGAACACACATCCATATTGGGCCTACCAATGAACCCCAAATCAACTCTGGTCACCCATAATAGATAAATAATCCTCCGAAAGCCCACAGTTACTGAATCACAACACACATTACCCTATGACTAACCTTGGGAACATTTTCACAGTCCACAACCACGAAACAATCTACTCATGAGAACTCCTAGTCTCCAAATTCATAGAACACACGAATCCACCATAGCTGATCTCAACTCCACCGCCTGAATGTTTAATACACCTCCTACACGCGATCATCCCATGCGGAATACCTTTATAATTCTTATCTGCCTCCTGGCAAAATTGAATATCAACAGTCGATCAACCAGGAGAGTGCCGTAATACCAATAAAGTATCCATAAATCAAAACATTGCCCCTTCTGAAATGTATACTCTCGTCAAGCCATACCTGATAGTAATATCATTTACCTAGTCATATGAAACTGTCCATGCTGCCTAAGGACTCATGGCCTTCCCTTCAAAATTGAACTGTGACCTTGTTCATACAAATCTCTATCCCCCATAACACACTAGATATACCATGCCATCATAAGAAAAATATGAGAACTTCGTAGTCCACTACATACTCAATTAACCAAGAACTTTCCATTTGATCCCATCCAGGAGAAGATCACAATATGAAAGATGCCCCCATATACCAGTAGGAAATATACATCTCAAACTATGGTAGAAACCATCAAGAACTCTCTGAAATTCATTTGCATTTAACCCAAACAGTCAGGACTGAATCCCTCTAACTAAACCAAGCTACACAAGCCGTCAAAACCCAAGAGTATCACCATAATACACCTATAGAAATTCACCACATCAGAAGAACCAAAAGAGTCAATCACATCCGTTACCATGCTGATACAACCCATTACCAAGTTGTCCTGATTCTCTGAGTTACTTCTGAATTACCTTCAACTTGATACTTTTCCTTGCCATAATACCACAATACTCAACCAAGACTCACCATATAAGACCCTAACATAAAACCACACCGCTTTAAGGCTCATAAGCTGCTGAAGGCCCTACTAAACACCCCCAAAAGTACTACAACCAAGATACCCACTCTGAAGAGATCTTCTATGAATTTAAAGTTGTTCATCTTACCTTCCTGATACTGATTGTAGAATCCATAAACATGCTACGACGTGCCCGATCCCATAAATATCCTCACTATCAGGCCCTCGGCCTCACTCAGTCATCGATCTCTCCAGTCTCTTGAGATCTCAATGTCATAAAACTAGCATGTCAATAATGATATGATGTATCAATAAATAATAGCTGAGACTGAGATATGATATGGATGCATGAATATGACTAAGTATGAAATATCAATGAAGTAAGTGAGATGACAACAAGAAATGACCACTATGGATCCTAGCAATATCAGCATAAGGCCTAAATATGAAATCTAGCATGAATAATAGCTCAATTATTTTATCACACGATGAAAACACAAATACCAACAAAATAGGACCACTATACAATGCCAGGAAAATAACAGAGTCATAATTCACAGGGTGCACGCCCACACGCCCGTCACCTAGCATGTACATCACCTCAAAACCAATCACACAACACATAATTTTCCATACCCTCATCACTAAGTTTAGAAGAGTTACTTATCTTAAACAAGTCAACTCCGACACCGAGCAAGCCAAGATGCTCCAAGAATTCAATCACACTCGTAACGACCTCCAAACGACTCAAAACTAACCAAAAACAACTCAAATGCATCAGATAAAGCCCAACGAAGCAATTACAAATGATAAAGATCGAATCCTAAGTCAAATCCCAAATTCGGCCAAAAATACACCCAAGCCTATGCCTCGAAACTCGACAAAACTCCCAAAAACCTACAACCCATTCAATTATGAGTCCAACCTTACTAGTTTCACTCCATTCTGACTCCAAATCATTGATTAAAACTCAAAAATTCATATTATGAAACTTTAGGCCAAAACCCCTAATTCCCTCTTTAAAATTCATCAACCAAATGCTAAAATTAAAGATAGATTCATTAAATATGACCAAAACCGAGTTGAGAACACTTACCCCCATTCACATGGGAAAAATTGCTTCAAGAATCATCTCAATCCGAGCTTCATAGATCCCAAAATGCAAAAATGGCCAAAATCCTCGAAATGGAGTACTTTATAAAACTGCCCAGACCTCCTGTTTTGCGAACACGGGATAACCATTGAGTTTGTGATGAACAACAATAACAACCATAAAAAATGCTCTACGCATTCGCGGCACAATCCTTGTGAACGCGATACACACCAAAGACAGAACTACGTGAACGCGGTACAAGCCTCGGGAATGCGATTAAGAAAGATCCATAGCTCCAGCTCCCATCTCAACTCTACATGAGCGCGATCTCACATACACGAATGCAAAGGAGACTAGCCCCAACTCTTCGCGAACGCGATGAAGAAAATGCCACTACCATCCAGATACACTATGCATTTGCAACACTTGCTTGTGAACACGATGAAGGACTGAGACACCAGATATTAGCAGAATGCAGCTGTGGTTATGAAGGAAAAATAGTCCGAAATCAATTCGAAACATGGCCGAGCCCCTCGGGACCCCGTCTAAATATATCAACAAGTCCCATATCATAACACAAACCTACTCGAGGCCTCAAAATACACATAACAGCATGGAAACAACAAATCACACCTCGATTCAAAATCAATGATTCTTGAAACTTTAAACTTCCACAACCGATACCGAAACCTACCAAATCACATCCAATTGAGCTCAAATTTTGCACACAAGTCACATTTGACATTATGGGCCTGCTCCAATTTTTGTAATCGAAATCCGACCCCGATATCAAAAAATCCACTCCCTGTAAAACTTTCCAAAATTCTAACTTTTCGCCATTTCAAGACAAATTCCACTACAGATCTCCAAATCATAATCCGGACACGCTCCTAAGTCCAAAATCTTACAACAGAGCTAACATAAGCATAAGAAATCCAATGTGAGGTCAAATACTAAAAAGTTAAAACTTGGTCAACCCTTTCAAATTTAAAGCTTCTAGCTAAGAATCATTCTTCCAAATCATATCTGAATAACCTGAAAACAAAAACTAACGGTTCACATAAGTCGTAATACATCATAAGGAGATACTCATGCCCCAAACAATCGATCAAAGTGTAAAATCTCAAAACGACCGATCAGGTCGTTATAATAGCACACAAAAATTTGGGAATCAGGTAAAATTCAAATTTTATGGCCCTAAAGCGCCAAAAGGTCATGATGAGGCGATGAATTATGATACTTAGGTTATTTTTGATGGACAAAATTTTTTTTAGGCAATTGGGGTATGGGAGTCGGGACCTGTGCAGATGGCATGGGTTATATCTTACAAAATATGGGAATCAGGTGGAATTCGAGTTTTATGGTCCTAAAATGAAAAAACTAGGCGATGAATATTTTTCCTTAGGTAGTTTTTAATGGGCCAAAATATTTCTGATGATTCAAGTTCGGGCACGGAGATCCGTGCAGATAGCATGGGCTATAACATACAAAAACCTGAAAATCAGGCGAAATTCTAGTTTTATGGCCCTAAAATGAAAGAAAATGATAAACAATCATGGAGAGATGATGATTAATGATCCTTAGGTTGTTTTTGATGGGAAGGCAAAATTTTAGGCAATTCGGGTTCGCATACCCAGACCCCTGTAGATGGCGTGGGCTATAGCACATGAAAATCTGGGAATCGGGCGATATTCTAGTTTTATGGCCCTAAATTGTCAAAAATACGAGGAAAAACTATGGTAGGGCGATGATTAATGTTCCTAAGGCCATTTTTATGGGACGACAAAATTTTATGCAATTCGGGTACGGTGGCCCGGACCCATGCTTATGGCGTGGGCTATAACACTAGGAAATCTAAAAATTTGTAGAGTTCCAGCTTTATGGCCCTAAAATGCGTAAAAATGAGGAACATTCATAGTGAGGCGATGACTAATGTTCTTAGGTCGTTTTTGATGGGCCGACAAAATTTTAGGCTATTTCGGTCCGGACGCCCTAACCCCTGTAAGTGGCATGGGTGTATCTCATGAAAATCTTGGCAATCGGAAGGTATTCTAGTTTTATGGCTCTAAAAAGCCAAAAAAAAGAAAATGTCATGGAAAAATGATGACTAATGTTCCTTAAGTTTTTCTTGATGAGCCCGTAAAATTTTAGGCTATTTGGGTCTGGGCCCTTTTACCTATGCAGATAGCATGGGCTATAGCACATGAAAATTTGGGAATCGGGCGGATTCAAATTTTATGGTCCTAAAACGCCAAAAAAAGAGGAATGGTCGTGGCGAGATGATGACTAATATTTCTTAGGTCATTATTGAAGGGCCTGTAAAGATTTAGGCAATTTGGGATTGGGCGCACGGGCCCAGGCAGATGGCGTGGGCTATGTCACACGAAAATTTTGAAATCAGGCAAAATTCCAATTTTATAGCCTTAAAACACCAAAAAACAAAGAACGGTCATGGCAATGTGATGACTAATGTTCATTAGGTCATTTTGATGGGCCGAAAAACTTAGGCGATTAAGTTCAAGGCGCCCACACCCATTCAGATGGCGTGGGCTATAACATAAGAAAATATGAGAATCATGCAAAATTCCCATTTTGTGGACCTAAAATGACAAATATAAGATACGGTCATGGCGGGCTAGTGAATATTGTTCCTTTAGTAGTTTATGATTTCCCAAGAACATTTTAGGCTATCCAGCTCTAGGAGCTCGTTCTCATGTGGAAGGTATGGGCTACATATTGGTATCTGACGAAATTTCAATTTTACGGCCCTAAAATGCCCAAAATTGTGGAACGGTTATGGCAGGGTGATGACTATTGTTGCTTAGATTATTTTTGATGGTCCGAGGGCTGGGCCTATGCGGAAGGCGTGGGCTATAGTATACAAAAATCTGGGTATCGGGCGAAATTCTAATTTGATGACCATAAAATGCAAAAAATGAGAAACTATCATGGCGGGGTAGTTATAATTGTTCCTTAGGTCGATTTTGATGGTCTCAAAAAGTTTGAGGCTGTCCGGGTCCAAGTCACACGCTCGTGCGAAAGGCATAGCCTATATCACACGAAAATTTGGAAATTGGACGAGCTTCTAGTTTTATAGCCCTAAAATGCCAGAAAATGAGGAACAGTCATGGCGGGGCTATGACTATTGTTCCTCAGTTCATTTTTTATGGTCCTAAAACATTTTAGGTTATTCGGGTCGGGAGGCCCGGGTCCATGCGGAAGTCGTGGGCTATAGCACACGAATATCTAGGAAACATGCGATATTCAAGATTTATGACCCAAAAATACCAAAAAATAAGGAATGATCATGTCGGGGTAGTGACTGTTGTTTCTTAGGTCGTTTTTGATGGCCTAGGAAAATATGACACACTAAAATCTAGGAATCAGGTAGATTTCAGTTTTGTGACCCTAAAATGAGAAAAAACAAGGAACGATCATAGCAGAGCAATGACTATTTTTCCTTAAGTCATTTTTATGGTCCGAAAATTTTAGGCGATCCGGGTCCAGGGGGATGGGCCCATGCGGAAGGCATGGGCTATAGCATACGAAAATCTGAAAATTAGGCGGAATTCTAGTTTTATGATCCTAAAATGAATAAAATAAGGAACGGTCATGGCGGAGCGGTGACTATTGTTCCATTGGTCATTTTTAATGGTTCAAAAAATTTTAGGCGGTCAATGTCCTGGGCCTAGGCCCATACTGAAGGCGAGGGCTATAGCACACGAAAATTTAAGAATCGGGCAGAGTTCCAGTTTTATGGCCCTAAAATACCAAAAACAAATGAGGAACAGTCAGGGTAGGGCGCTGAAAATTATTCCATAGGTTGTTTTTGATAGACTCGAATTTTTTATGCGGTTCGGGTTTGTGGTCCTGTGCCCATGCGAAAGGCGTGGGCTATTGCACACGAAAATTTGAAATAGGACAGAATTCCAATTTTATGGTCTAAAATGCCAAAAAATGAATAACAATCATGGTGGGGCTATGACTATTATTCCTTAGGTCATTTTTGATGGATTGAAATTTTTTTAGGTTGTACGAGTCCGGGGTCTCAGCACAATGCGGAGGGCGTGAGCTATAACACATGAAAATTTGGAAAAAGTGCGGACTTCCAGTTTTGTCGCCCTAAAATGCCAAATAACGAGGAACGGTCATGGCGAGGTAGTGACTATTGATCCTTAGGTCGTTTTGATGGCCCCAAAAATTATTTGGCGGTCCAGTTTGGATCTCGGGCCCATGCGACAGGAGTGGGATGTGGCACATGAAAGTATGAAAATTAGGCGAAATTCCTGTTTTGTCGCCCTAAAATACTAAAAAAGAGGAACGGTCGTGGTGGGGTAGTGACTATTATTCCTCAGGTCGTTCTTGATGGCCCGGAAAAATAATAGGCTGTCCAGGTCAGGGAGAACGGGAACATACGGAAGGCATGGGCTATAACACATGAAAATTTGGGAATCAAGCGAAATTCTAGTTTTATGACCCTAAAATGAATAAAATAAGGAACAATCACGGCGGAGTGGTGAATATTGTACCTTAGGTTATTTTTTATGGTCCAAAAAATTTTAGGTGGTCCGGGTCCAATGGCTCGGGCCCATGCAAAAGGTGTGGGCTATATCATACAAAAATTTGGGAATCAGGCAGAATTCCAGTTTTATAACCCTAAAATAAAAAAAAAGAACGTTTATGGTAGAACGGTTACTATTGTTCCTTAGGTCATTTTTTATGGTCCAGAAAATTATAGACGGTCCGGGTTAGGGGGTCCGGGCCCATGTGAAAAGCGTGGGCTATAGCACACGAATCCTGCGAATTGGGCAAAATTCAAAATTTTTGGCCTTAAAATACCAATAAACAAGGAACAGTTAGGGTAGGGAACTGACCATTGCTCCATAGGTCATTTTTGATGGTCTGACAAAATTTTAGGCGGTCTAGGCCCGGAGGCTTGTGCCCATGCGGAAGACGTGGGCTATAGCACACGAAAATTTAGAAATCGGGCGAAATTCTAATTTTATGATCTAAAATGCCAAAAAATAAGGAACGGTCATGGCGGGGCTATTACTATTATTTCTTAGTTCATTTTTTATGAATTAAATTTTTTTTGGTGGTACAAGTTCGAGGTCTCAGCACATGCGGAAGGCGTGAGCTATAGCACACGACAATATGAGAATAGGGTAGAATTCTAGTTTTATAGCCCTGAAACATAAAATAACGAGGAACGGTCATGGAAACACAGTGACTATTAATCCTTCGGTCGTTTTTGATGGCCTGGAGAAACTTTAGGTGGTCCGAATCTTGTTCTCGGGCCCATGCGAAAGGCGTGGGTTATAACACATGAGAATATGGAAATGAGATGGAATTCTAGTTTTGTCGCCCTAAAACAGCAAAAAACGAGGAACGGTCATGGCAGGGCAGTGACTATTGTTCCTTAGGTCGTTCTTGATGGCCCGAGAAAATAATAGGCAGTCCAAGTCCAGGGTCCCGGGCATATGCGGAAGGCGTGGGCTAGCACACAAAAATTTAGGAATCGGGTAGAATTCCAGTTTAATGGCCTTCGGTGACTATAGTTCCTTAGGACATTTTTGATGGCCCAAAAAAATAATAGGTGGTCTAGGTTTGGGGGATTGGGACCATGTGGAGGGCGTGGGCTATAGAACATAAAAATATAGGAAACATGCGAATTCCAGTTTTATGGTCTAAATAGCCAAAATGAGGAACGGTCATGGCGGGATGGTGACTATAGTTCCTTAGGTCGTTTTTGAAGGCTTAGAAAATTTAGATGGTCTGGGTCGTGGGGCCCATACCCATACGAAAGGCGTGGGCTATAGCACAAGAAAATATGAGAATCAGACGAAATTCCAGTTTTATGGACCTAATATGCCAAAAAGGAGGAATGGTCACGGAGAGTAGGTGATTAATGTTTCTTAGGTCATTTTTGATGGGCCGGTAAAATTTTAGGTGAATCGTGTCCGAGCGCTAGGACCCATGCATATGGCGTGGGCTATATCACATGAAAATCTGAGAATTGGGCGAAATTCCTATTTTATGGCCTTAAAAAACAAAAAGTGAAGAGAGGTCGTGGCGATGAGATGACCAATATTCCTTAGGTAATTTTTGATTGGCCAGCAAAATTTTAGGCGATTCGGTTCAAGGCGCCCTGACCAATAGAGATGGCATGGGTCATAGCACACGACATTTGAGAATTGGGTGGAATTCTAGTTTTATGGCCCTAAAATGCTAAAAAAAGAGGAATGGTCATAGTGAGGTGATGACTGATGTCCTTAGGCTGTTTTTCATGGGCCGACAAAATTTTTGGGCGTAGTACATGAAAATCTAGAAATCGGGCGGAATTCCAATTTTATGACCCTAAAAAGAAGGAATGGTAATGGCAAGGCATTGACTAATGTATCTATTATACCCCGTAAGTTTAATAACCTTGATACTGTTATATATATTTGATATGGTATTTGGAGTGAAATATTTTTGTAAAAAAAAAATGATTTGAAAAAAAAATATTTTATATAGTTATTAATATTACTACTTTCAAATATACTTTAAATTATACACATGAGAAAGTTTATGAGATTTTTTTATTGCAAATATATAAATTATTTTCTCACAAGAAAATAAGGTTATCTTTTTACCATTTTAATAATTAAACGTACGGAAATTTGTACTCTTCATATAAGATTAAGAAAATTATAAATTGAAAAAATATTTATATTTTTACACGGATATTTTAATGAAGTAATAGTGTATGTATTAATTTTATATGGTACCACATGACCATATTAGTGGGGTATATAAAGTGTATTAAAAATAAGTAAAATTTTAAATAATTTAAGATAATGTTTAATTATGTGAATAATTAATTAATTACCGGGTGACGAAATATTACCTAATTGATTATTGGATAAAATTTAAATTCCCCATGTGGCAGCACCTCTCTAATCCTATGAATGACTCTTTGTGTCATTAGTCTAGGTGGCAAGACTAGGACAAGTCTTATAACTTAAGTAATACACCATTTTAAAAGGGAATCTACAATACAGACGAATTGTTTCTAAAAAACATAGAAGAACGAAGAAACATCCTAGTTGATTGATAATTTATCAAAACGTTCTTAGTATCCCACTGTATCCATTTTGCTAATAACAATTATTATTTGATCCACCTATTTGTGTGACAATTGTGGGCATATATTTCTTGCTGAATGCGGAGAACTACCATTGGCAGTGGACTTCGTTCTTCTCTGCTGCCTCAACAGCTCTTTATGTGTATTTATATGCGATATATTACTATCATGTAAAGACCAAGATGTCCGGTTTCTTTCAGACCAGCTTTTACTTTGGCTACACTATGATGTTCCGCCTTGGCCTCGGTATACTTTGTCTGATTTTATCAAAAACCTGATATCATATTTGGGACAAAGTCTCTATGGCCTGGGGAATCAGTTGCAGGGGATTCTCATATATATTTTTGAGATAGGTTGACGTGATTTTGCTCGTCAAAATTTTCATACAAACATATACCACGTAATATCAATGGGATTTTGCGATTATAAGAGATTACGGTGCAATCCTTTTCAAAAGTATCATATAGATTTTCCCATACTCCAGGTATAAATAACCAGTTTGACGAGCCCTCAGAGTAGACGAGATTGCCATTCAACGAAGGATCAGTAAGAATCCACCTCATTCGGAGTGCAGCTGAGTCTATAAGTCATCGTGTCAGAGTCTTGCTACAGATTATGGGTAGGCCGGTACCCTATTCCATTTGATGTAAAAAAAAAATCCTTAGAGGCTTTATAGACAGAGGTTCATTTTGTACAGAATGTCAGAGGCCTTGACGGCCCAAATGTATTCATTTGTTAAGAAAAATAGTTCAATGATACAGTATTTTCTCACTTATAGTTGTACATTATAACTTGTGGCCATGTTGGCCCATGATAGTTACAAAAGAAATAAATGAGGTACAAAGTGGTTTGCTCGGACCAATGCGGCACCGGGTGTCAGCCACGCCTCCCAAGGTTGGGGTGTGACATGATAGTATGTTAGGTCGTTCTTGATGGGCCGACAAAACTTTAGCCAATTCGGGTTTGGGCACCCGGACTCATAAGATGGGTGTGGGCTATATCTCATGAAAATCTAGAAATCGGGCAGAATTCCAGTTTTATGGCCTTAAAATGCCAAAAACGAGGAACGATCATGGCGAGGTGATGAATAATATTTCTTAGTTCATTTTTGACGGGCCTGCAATATTTTAGGCGATTCTGGTCCAGGCACCCTTACCCATGCAGATGGCATGGGCACATGAAAATTTGGAAAACGGGTGAATTTAAGATTTATAGTCCTAAAATGCCAAAAAAAAAGGAACGGTCATGGAGAGGCGATGACTAATATTCCTTAGGTCATTATTGATGGGCCTGTAAAGATTTAGGTGATTCAGGTCTAGGCGCCCAGACTCATGCAGATGGCGTGGGCTATGTCACACGAAAAATCTGGGAACCGGGCAAATTTCTAGTTTTATGTCCCTAAACTACCAAATAATAAAGAACGATCATGTTGAGGTGATGACTAATGTTCATTAGGTCGTTTTTGATAGGCGAAAAAATTTTAGGGCGATTCGGTTCAATGTGCTTGGACCAATACAGATAGCGTGGGCTATATTACACGAAAATTTGGGAATCGAGCGAAATCCCAATTTTATGGTGCTAAAACACCAAAAAATAAGGAACGGCCATGGAAGGTCCGTGACTATTGTTCCTTAAGTCGTTTTTGAGGGTCCGGGCTCACGTGAAAGACGTGGGATATAGCACACGAAAATCTGGGTATCGGGCGTAATTCTAGTTTTTGATGGCCCGAGATAATTTTAGGCTATTAGGGTCCTGGTCCCAAACCTATGTGGAAGACGTAGGCTATAGAACACAAAAATTGGCAAATCAAGTGGAATTCTAGTTTTGTGACCCTAAAATGATTAAAAATGAGGAACGGTCATGGCGGGGCGGTGACTACTGTTCTTTAGGTTATTTTTTATGGTTAAAAAAATATTAGGCAGTCTGGAAAGCGTAGGCTATAACACACTAGAAATCGGACAAAATTTTAGTTTTATGGCCCTAAAATGCCAAAAAATAAGGAACGATCATTGCAGGGTGCTGATGATTGCTCCATAGGTCATTTTTAATGGACCAAAAAAATTTTAGGCGGTCCATGTTGGGGGGCCATACCCATACGGAAGGCGTGGGCTATAGCACACGAAAATTTGGGAATCATATGGAATTCTAATTTTATGGTCTAAAACGCCAAAAATGGGGTGCGGTCATGGCGGGAATGTGACTATTGTTCCTTAGGCCATTTTTCATGGATCGAATTTTTTTAGGAAGTCTAGGTCTGGTTTCTCGGCGCATACGGAAGGTGTGGGCTGTAGCACACAAAAATTTGAGAATAGGGCGAATTCTAATTTTATGGCCCTAAAACACCAAATAACGAGGAACGATCATGGCGAGGTAGTGACTGTTGATCCTTAGGTGATTTTTGATGGCCTAAAATTTTTTACAGTGGTCCTGGTCTGGGTCCCGGGTACATGCGATAAGCGTGACTATAGCACATGAAAATCTAAGAATCGAGCAAAATTCTAGTTTTGTCGCCCTAAAACACCAAAAAATAAGGGACGATCATGGTAGGATAGTGAATATTGTTCCTTAGATCATTTTTGATGGTCCGGGAAAAGAATAGGCAGTCCAGTTTTGGGGGCCCGGGTCCATGCAAAAGGTGTGGGCTATAATACACAAAAATCTTAGAATTGGGCGGAATTCCAATTTTATGACCCTAAAATAAAAAAAATGAGGAAGGATCATGGTAGAGCGGTGACTATTATTCCTTAGGTCATTTTTTATGGTCCAAAATTTTTTAGGCGGTCTAGGTCCAGAGACCTAGGCCCATGTGGAAAGCTAGGTTATAGTACACGAAAATCTAGTAATCAGGAAAAATTTCAGTTTTATGGCCCTAAAATGCCAAAAAATGAGGAACGGTTAAGGTAGGCCACCGATGATTGTTCCATAGGTTGTTTTTGACGGCCCATGAAAATTTTAGGCGGTCTAAGTCTGAGGGCTATGCCCATGCGGAAGGCATGTGCTATAGCACACGAAAATATTATAATGGGGCCAATTTCTCAAATTATGGCCCTAAAATGCTAAAACACAAGGAACAGTCATGGAAGGCCGGCAAACAATGTTCCATAGGTCGTTTTTGATTGTCCGAATAAATTTTAGGTGTTCCGAGTCCAGGGGCTCAGGTATAGTGGCAATGACTATGGTTCCTTAGGTTGTATTTGATATCCCAGAAAAATTTCAGGCGATCCAGTTCTGGAGGCCCCAGCCCACTGCAAAGGCGTGGGCTACAACATACTAAAATATGGGAATAAGGCGGAATTCAAGTTTTATGGCCGTAAAATGCAAAAATACGAGGAACGGTCAAGGTGAGGTGGTGACTATAGTTCTTTACGTTGTATTTGATGTCCTAGAAAAATTTAAGGCGATCTGAGTTTAGGGATCCGGGCCCACGGTAGAAGGCGTGGACTATAGCACATGAAGATATGGAAATCGAGCAGAGGTCCAGTTTTATTACCATAAAACACCAAAAACAATAATTTGGTCATGGAGGGGCGGTGACTATGGTTCCTCAAGTCTTAATTGATGTCTCAAATTTTTTTTAGGTTATCCAGGTTTGGGGGCCTGGGCCCAAAGCAAGGCGTGGGCTATACCATACAAAAATATGTGAATTGGGCGGAATTCCAGTTTTATGGTCGTAAAATGCCAAAATACGAGGAACTGTCAAGGAGAGGTGGTGAATATTATTCGTTAGGTTGTATTTGATGTCCCATAAAAATTTAAGGTGATCCGGGTTTAGGGATCCAGGCCTACGGCGGAAGGCGTGGACTATAGCACACGAAAATATGGAAATCAGGCGAAATTCCAGTTTTATTGCCGTAAAATGCCAAAAAAATTTAATTTGGTCATGGTAGGTAAGTGACTATGGTTCCTTAGGTTTTAATTGATGTCCTAAAATTTTTTTAGGTGATTTGGGTTCGGGGGAATAGGCCCACGGCAAGGCGTGGGCTATATCACACGAAAATATAGAAATTGGGCGGAATTCTAGTTTTATGGTTGAAAAATGCCAAAAATTATAATTTTTCTTGGCAGGGCAGTGACTACAGTTCCTTAGGTCATATTTTATGTCTCAAAAATTTTTTAGGCGATTCGGGTCCGACGGCCCGGGCCGATGGCGGAAGGCATGGGCTATTTTAGATGAAAAAATGGGAATAAGGCGGAATTCTAGTTTTATAGTTGTAAAATGTCAAAAACATTTAATTTGGCCGTGGAGGTGGGGGTGGGGGTTGCGGTGAATATGATTTCTTAGGTCGTATTTGATATCCCAAAATATTTTAGACGATCCGGGCCCACGGCGGAATGCGTGAACTATGCACACGAAAATATGGGAAGCGGCCGAAATTCAAATTTTATGGCTGTAGAATGCCAAAAAGTACAATTTTGTCATGGATAGGCAGCTATGGTTTCTTAGGTCATATTTGATGTCTCAAAAGTTTTTGGGGGATTCGAGTCCGGGGCCTGAGCCCATGGCGGAAAACATTGGCTATAGCATACGAAAATATAAAAAATCAAGCGAAATTCCAGTTTTATGACTATAAAATACCAAAATACAAGGAACAATCAAGGCGGGTGCTGACTATTGTTCCTTATATCATATTTGATGTCCTAGAAAATTTTTAGGCGATCTCGGTCCAGGGGCCCGGGCCAACGGCGGATGGCGTTGGCTAAAACACAAAAATATGAAAATCGGGCGAAATTCTAGTTTTATGGCCGTAAAATACCAAAAAATATAATTTAATCATGGCGGGGCGGTGACAATGGGTTCTTAGTTCTTATTTGATGTCCTAGAAAACTTTTTGGTGATTTGGGTCTGGGGGCCTGGGTCCACGGCAGAAGGCCTAGGCTGTAGCAGATGAAAATATGAATTTATAGCCGTAAAACACCAAAAATAAAATTTGCTCATGGCGGGGTGGTGAGTATGGTTTCTTAGGACGTCTTTGATGACGCAAAAAGTTTTTAGGCGATTCGGATATGGGGGATCGGGCCCACAACGGAAGGGGTGGGGCAATAGCACATGAAAATATGTGAATCAGGCGGAATTCTAGTTTCTGGCCGTAATATGCCAAAAAATTTAATTTGGTCTTGATGGGGCGGTGACTACGATTCCTTCAGTTGTATTTGATGTCTCAAAATATTTAGGCAATCCGGGTCCAGGGGCCCTGGCCCACATCGGAAGGCGTGGATTATAGCACAAATATATGAAAATCGGGCAGAATTCCAGTTTTATGACAGCAAAATGTCAAAAAATATAATTTGGTCATGGAGGGGCCGTGATAATTGTTTGTTAGGTCATATTTGATGTCTCAAACTTTTTTAGGCGATCCGGGAATGGTGGCCTTGGCCCACGGTGAAAGGCGTGGGCTATAACACAAAAAGAAATATGGAAATCAGACGGAATTCTAGTTTTATGGCCGTAAAACACCAAAAAATAAAATTTGGTCATTGAGGGGCGGTGACTACGGTTCCTTAGGTTGTATTTGATGTCCTGAAAAAAATTTAGGCAATCCGAGGCCAGGGGCCTGGGCCCACAGTGGAAGGCGTGAGCTATAGCACACGAAAATATGGGAATCTAGCGGAATTCTAGTTTTATGGCCGTAAAACACCAAAAAATAAAATTTAATCAAGGAGGGAAGATGACTATGGTTCCTTAGGTCGTCTTTGACGACTCGGAAAAATTTAAGCAATCCGGGTCCGGGGCGGAAGGCGTGGGATATAACATACGAAAATATGAAAATCGAGCGGAATTTCAATTTTATGGTCGTAAAAAGCCATAAAATATAATTTAGTCATATTGGGGCGGTGACTATGGTTCCTTTAGTCATATGTGATGTCCCAGAAAAATTTTAGGCGATCCGGGCACGGGGGCCGAAAATATGGAAATCGGGCAAAATTTTAATTTTATGGCCGTAAAATGCCAAAAAATATAATTTGGTCATAGCGGAGTGGTACCTATGGTTTCATAGGTCGTATTGGATATCCCGAATTTTTTTTAGGCAATCCAGGTTCGGGGGCCTAGGCCCACGGCGGCGTGGGCTATAACATACAAACATATAGGAATCAGGCGGAATTCTAGTTTTATGGCCGTAAAATGCCAAAAGAAAAAAATTGGTCTTGGCGGGGTGGTGACTATGGTTCCTTAGGTTGTATTTGATGACCCGAAAAAATATTAGGCGATTCTGGTCTGGGGGCCCGGGCCTACGGTGAAAGGTGTGGGCTATGGCACATGAAAATATGGGAATTGAGCGGAATTCCAATTTTATGTCCTTGAAAAATCAAAAAAATATGATATAGTCATGACGGGGTGGTGACTATGATTCTTTAGTCATATATGATGTCCAGAAAAAACTTTTAAGCATGCGTGATCGGGGGCTTAGACTCACGGCGGAAGGTGTAGGCTATAACACACGAAAATATGGGAATCGAGCGGAATTCAATTTTTATGACCGTATAATGCCAAAAAATATAATTTTGTCATGGAGGGACGGTGGCTATGGTTCCTTAGGTTGTATTTGACTTCCCGAAAAAATTTAGGCAATCCATGTCCAGGGGACCTAGCCTATGACGGAAGGCGTGGGTTGTAGCACGCAAAAATATGGGGATCGAGTGAAATTCAAATTTTATGGCCGTAAAATACCAAAAAAATATAATTTGGTAATGGGGGGGGG